>APFE030414468.1:0-11715 GCA_000404065.3 Pinus taeda
GAGTGAAGAGAACCCCCCAGAAAATCCAAGTGAGTCTAGTCAACGTCTGCTCCAGGTACAGTGGGATCTTCCCGCCACTGTCACCTTAGGAAGAATCCTAGAGAATATGGACACTAAGGTTACCAACAGAAACAAATACACCTGGGGGAACAGTCTACGATCTGATACGCACGCAAGGGCAAAGTAGCAAGCTCAATCCCCTTGAAGGCTCCTCAAAATAAACCGAGGTTTACCAACAAGTGACCCCAGGCTCCTTGACAATAATCTGAGGTTTACCGTTTGTAATACGAGAATATCTGGTGTCGTTCCCAATGAGGAAGGATTGATTCCCACACTGGTTCGGACATGATCTCGTGCTTCTCCTTTAAGAGGAGCTTTCCCAGAGTATAAATGCAACAATTGGATTTCTCCTACCGCAAGATAAAGCTACTTGTGTTTTACTTATCTTGGAGAGTTAATTACTTCCTACTCCAAGATACTAGCCTAAGCTATATTGGTGTATCAGATCCCTAGAAACAAAATTTTTTCTAGATTGATTTTATATTAAGCGTGATTTTTAGTGGTTTTTGATTAAGTCAAAAGGTGATGGAGATGAAACTTATGGTGTAAAGACTCGACACAAAATCACTATAAAAGATGCACTTAAGATGACTAGATAATCTTTTCTCTTCAATGAAGTTTTAGCTAAGAAAGAGTTGGAAGATGCAAATACTTTAAAAACACAAATCTTTCTTTAACAATCAAATCGAAAGAAGAGTATTCGTTTCAATGCACTCAAAAACGAGCCAGCTAATTATTTCTACAAGAATTTCTCTTTTCATTCGAAAACTCAAATGCTACTAAGAACAAGTTTTTTCTTCAAAAGAGACCTTTCATTTTTCATTAAAAAACATTAAAAACTATAACTAAAGCAATCTTTGAGAAAACTATTTAATGAAGCAAACTTAAGATCTATAAAATAACAAAATCATATTTGAAGTAAAAAGCTCACAAAAGTGTTTTTGAGGATGTTTTACTTGGTCACAAGAAAACCAAGGACTAATTTGTTCAAAATCACAAATAAGTCAAGAACAACTAATTTTGCATTCCTTTTTTAAAAATGAAAATCCAAACTTTAAATCACAAGTCTGTCGAAGTTTTGAAAAGAGAAAACTCAAAGCAGATTTCTCAACAAGGGGAGATTTCAAAGATGGTCAGACTCTCAAGAAGACTGGTAGACACTAAGGTTATCTGAAGTCCCTACAGCCTCTAAGCTCAGAGCCACTACACAACCAAATCGAAAAACAAACCCAACAAGTAAAACTTCTAGGATTTCAACTAAAACCCTAATGCTAATGAAACAATCCAAGGAAAGATTTCAACTAGTCACATGCAGGTATGGGCAGAGGACAATTACTAGAAAAACAAAATAAAATTAACTAAAAGAGCAAAAGTCAAAATTTTCAAAAATTTAGCAGGGTACGCAGGTGCAGAGTTCACCCAGGTGCGGATACGCTCTTTGCATAAAGACAAAGTGCGTACAGGTACGCTCTGTGCACAAAGACAAAGTGCGTACAGGTACCCACTGTGATCTAAGCGCAAGCTGCGGACTTCGACTAAAGTAATGAAAAATAAAAAAAACAAAGCTAAATGAACTAAGTCTACCCAAAGCCACACACAACAAGCCAAAAACAGAAACCAAAAAACAAGTTTCTCAAATCAAAGCAAATCAAGGAAAACAATCAAGTCCCCAGCGGAGTCGCCATTTTGTTACGCGGAATCAGTCGATCTTGCGGACAAGACAGACCTTCCTAGAATCTAGTGAATACCTAATGACAAACAACCAATCAAACACTATCTTTCTCTAAATGTGCTTTATAAGTAATGGGAAACAAGTGTGTTTTAAGGGCCTACCTCATGTCCAACGCAAGTTTGGAGATGCCTTCGCTCCTTTGATCCAAGTAAGTTCCTTCGTCGCAAACCTGCAAGCACAAACAAGGAAAACAATTAAATAACACCTGTATATCCAATATTATAAAACATATTCAACATGAAAGTCAAGGATTCCATGAAACAAATAGCATAAGATACTTGTTGAGAAAAATGAGCTTGATTGTATTAATTCAAAAGAAAAGAACCTTACAACCTTTGCATTGACGTTGTACAAGCTCCTTCCAGGGTCCAACAAGAAGTCTCCTCTACTTTGACAAGCTTCACTCACTCCCTAATGGGGCCAGAAAGGTATGTGACCTCTCCTCTTAAGCTCAAATAGGAAGTCTTGATTTCACTAGCATTTACCCTCAAAAGTTCAGCTTCTAACCTCCCTGGCCACTGACCCGATGCCTCAATTTACAGTGCAATGGAGATCAGTTACCAGCTCCTCCTTCAAAGAGATAGAGTCCCTCCTTCAAAGGGATAACTCCTCTCAACAAGGGATTAGTTCCTCCTTCTATGGGATGCATGAACCACTTGGAGCGAACAATCCACGTAACAAATCCTTCTAGAAAACTCTAGAATCAACCCAAGATGAGTTTTTTAAGATAAAAATTGCGCCTTTTGAGTTTTACAGGGGTACGAACCCTCCCCTTTACATACAGAGCGTATAAGTACGCAGATATCTTGAACAAAAGGTGTGGACCCACAGGAAAAGCTAAGGGAAAGTGCGGAACCAGAGTTATGTTACTTTTTTGATGTCCTTCTCTCTTTTTTCAAGCTTGTTTTGAAGAGTTGAGGTTTAAGACTTGCTTAGGAAGCTAGTATAGGTGATGACAGGCCTACACCGACTGCAAATAATCAAGGTGACGATATTTTTGTGTAACGCTACCCTTACTTGGGGCTAGGGAAAGTAGGCAGTATGTTACAACATTGTGATTATACCAACTGGTTTATGCTGCCATTAAGAACCAGTCTCCTCCAAATTCCCGAGTGAAATCCTCCCCAAGCTTTGAAATATGTGTCCCATATCTCAGTCAGTTTAAATTTTAATTACAACAATGTTACAAATGTTTACAAGAGGGGTATTTACCTAAATGGGTTATCACACTAGTTTAGTTTACTTCAGTTGTCATGGACTTAACAATGACAATTGTTAACATTTTGATAAATCTAGATTATTGTCCATTTTCAACAGTCTTGGTTTCACTAGAGGCACATTGTGCCTAGACCATTATGTGTTTTACTATGAATTCATTTTGAGGTAATAGAATTTCAAATAAACAAAAAAAAAAAATACTTTTCATTTTTTAATGTTAAAATATTATTATTGATCATGTTAGAATGTAATATTATTAATATTATTTATTGATATAAATATAAATATAAATGTTATTTATATTAACAATGCTATTGTTAATAATACTAATAATGTTGGATCCAAGACTTTTTTAATCCATATAGTAGATAAATGTCTTTCAGATTAATCACATCATTAAGATTAGGTCGATGTTTCAAACCAACTAATGTGGTTCATCCTCAGGACAAGGTGAAAAAATCATACAATCTTCATGAATAAATAGTAAGGATGCATCATTTCCCAAAGTTGGTGGTTGAAAACTAGATATTGGAGAATAGTCAAACAAGTAAATAATTTTTTTATTTAAAATTAGATTTAATATTTAAAATTTAATATTCTAAAATTAGTTAAAACAAAATAATAATAATAATTTTAGTTATAAAGTAGAAGTTAGAAGTATGAGCTTGTTAAGAGAATTAATAAGGGGTTGATAAAATAGTGTCATTAAATTATTATAAAGTTATAAGGTTGAGAATAAGTTAATACTAGCTGCTATGTAATATTAAAAATAATAAGGTTAAGGGATTTAAATCTAGCAAAATCTCAAATGTAACGAATAAGGTTATTCTAAAAGGGTTATGGATTAACTATTATTATAAATTTAGTTATATAATAGCATTAAGGAATAATATATAGCTAAGAATAATCATCAATAATAAGGGTTAAAAATAGATGCAAGGAGTTTTTATAAAATATAAAAAACGTAATAAAGTATAGATCTATATATTAATAGAGGCTATATATTATTGAAGTACATAGGAGTTTAATAATTAATTATAATTAAGTAAAAAAATATTATTGAAGTAAATAGGAGTTTAATAATTGATTATAATTAAGTAAAAAGGGGGTCAAAAACGAATCAAAATGAGGGCATAAGATATAGAGAGAAGGGAAATTACAACATATAAAGTACTGAGGAGGTTGAGCAGATAAACCTATAAATAAATAAAGCGAAAAAGAGACAAACAAAGACGGAAAGGGCCACAGGAGGATCATAAGGGGAGGGCCAGATTCGAACTTTTACTCAACTTCCAACTATCATCTCTGTTGAGATTCCTAGCGTGTCTTTCAATCTCAATAGCCTCCCTAAACTTCCTATGGTGGAAATGGTCAACCCTAAGAATGACTCCAGAATCTTCAATACATACATGGTGCTTGGATTTCTCTGCATGCTCAGTTAGATTTGATGAACGGGAACGATTGTGTCTAATGTTCATCACATGCTCATGCATCCTTTGGTTAATTAATCAACCCATTTCTCCAATATATGGAGAACTGCAAGAACATAGAACCAAGTAAACGCCTTTCATGTCCTTCGAGTTGATAGGGTCTTTAACTGAACCAAGAGAATTCCTAATGTTCCTAAGACGTTTGAATGAAGAGGAAACATTATTCTGTCTAAGGATATGGGCAGTCCTATCCGTGGTCCCTTGAATAAATGGGAGATGAACCTTAGAGATAGGATCAATCCAAGCAATTTTAACTCTAGACTCCTTACATGCTCTTTGAAAGCCCTTGAGACTCTGAGTTCTATTGTACCCATTATTTTCAAAGACTTCGAGGAGATGAGATTTCTCCTACTCTAGGTGGTTTAGCATCAAATATTCTCAAAGAACAGGTGGCAAGGGTAGTGACAATACCAAATTTCTTAGCGGGAAAATGAAGAGAACTGGCAAGAAGATATTGTTCTGTGTGAGTTTTTTTACGAAAAACCTGTTGAGAAACAGAACCATCATCCATTCTAGAGAGGAGAATGTTAAGGAAAGGAGGCAACCATCAACCCCTACTTCCATCATGAACTTGATGGATTCAGATTGGTAGTTAAGGTGGTTTAGAAATAGATCCAACTTCTTGTGACCATGGGGAAAACAACGCAAGTGTCGTCAACAAACATCTTCCACTTCTTAGGGTGAAATTGAGCTGAGGATAAGGCCTTGGTATAAAAATATTCCATAAAAAGGCTAGCAACAATAGGGGAAAGAGGGGAACCCATCGCAACACCACAAGTTGGCTCATAGAATTCACCTTGGAAACTGAAAAAAGTTCAAGGTGAGGCAAAGACCAACCAATTTGGCAGTGTCTTGGTTAGCAATCTGACTAATGATGTCAATGGCCTCTTGAATGGGGATTTTGGTATAAAGGGAAACAACATTGAAACTAATAAGCAAGTCCCCTGAGTCTAGCCTTACATCTTTCCACTCCTTAATAAAGGATGCAGAGTCCTTAACAAAGGAATCAGTTTGACCAACAAGAGGTTTGAGTTTAAGAGCCAAGAACTTAGCAAGAATATAAGTAGGTCCACCTATTGTGTTAACAATAGGTCTTAATGGGATCCTAGATTTATGGATCTTGGGAAGGCCATAAATTCTAGGGGTGAGGGAATTTCTCTCAATGAGCTTTCTAGAAAGAGGATTAAGAGACAAGTTCGACTTAATAGTTGCTACTACATCCTTAGAAACAAGTTTAATGGGATTCTTTTTAAGCTTGACATAACAACCACTATTAGAGAGATGGTCTACCATTTTATTGACGTAGTCAAACTTATCCAAAATAACGACGGTCCCACTTTTGTCAGCTTTTAGGATGACAATGTCGGCATTCTCCCACAGGGATTTAAGGGCGAGAATCTCATCTCTGCTAAGGTTTCTTTTGGGAGGCTTAGCCTTCCTAAGAACAATAGCACAATCTTGCCTGATCGCCTCCTTAATATTATCGGGAAGGTCCCTAATACCATATTCAATGTTACAAATAATTTCATTGATGGGAACCTTCTTAGGGGCAAGGGAAAAATTAAACCCTTTATTAAGGAGACTAAAGACAGAGGGATCAAAATTAGAACTCGAAAGGTTTACAATGTTATTATAAGAAGGAAAAGACGAGGAGAAGTTATTATTATTATTATATTATTATTATTATTATTATTAATATTAATGTTAAATTTGTTATTAATATTCAATTTGTTAATAATATTGTTACTATTTAGTATTATATTATTAATATTGTAATTATTTTTGTCGCCATTATTCAAATTAATAAGATTGTGATTATTACAAACACCAAGCCTATTCATTGGGGAACATGTTAACGATAAGGCTAAAATGGAGCAGGTCAAAGGTGAAACGACATCATGACAGAGCAACACTGCCTGGATCAAAGGAAAAACGGGGGGGGATGAAAGGTCAATCACACAGTGTAACTCCAGTTTGGATGTTGGGGCATGATGGAGATAAGTGGAAGGAGGTTGGACGGGGACCGAGAGATTCAAAGTAGAGCCATAGGATTCAAGTGCAGAGGAAGGAGACGAGACTACTTCTAAGGAGCACTCAAACGTTTTAGATGAGGATTCACCGTCAAGAAGGAAAGAAAGGCTGAAACTAACGAAATTGATGGCGGGGTGGATAAAATCACCTAACAGGCTTGATCCACGGTCAAAGGGAACGATGTGGAATAGATCAAGAGAGGAGAGTGAGAAATCTAAAGAAACAGAGAGAGAGAATAAGGGACAAAGATGCATGCTACGGAGACAAAAGGAGCAGGATTTGAATCAGACTTGACCATCGTTGCGGATTGATGAGAGGGAGACAGGTTCAATTGATGAGAGGGAGCCTAGTTCGAAGATTGTCTACACACCCACGCACCAAGGGATGATATATGTTCTTCTCTTATTATGTTGGTTGCTAGAGCCGAGGATACTAGATCTATTGATGGACGAGAGATAGTTGATGGATGAGAGACGATCTTCAACATCTTGTCGAACTTTGGGCAATGATGCATCCTTCCTAATTATTCATGAATATTGTATGATTTTTTCACCTTGTCCTAAGGATGAACCACATTGGTTGGTTCGAAACGTCAACCTAATCCTAATGATGTGATTAATCTGAAACACATTTATCTAATATTAATAATGTAATGTAGTATAGTAATATTAATGTTGTTAAAGCTCTGAGGCTTAGCTGAATTGGTTGAGTCCCCATAGTGTTCAATTCTCTCGAGACTCTCATCATCAGTCTCTACAATTCAGCTGGTAGTCAGTGATCCCTTCAGGTGGCTTTTCCTAATACAAATATTTGTGAACCACATAGGGTGTATCTATATATATATATATATTGCCTCCAAAGGCCCATTCAGTATGAGGGAGATGTGTAATTCTGATGTGTAATTCCTTTTTTTAATAGTAAGTTGACATGTGCCATTTTTGAAATAAAAATAGAATATTTACTAAACAATTAAAAAATGTTTGCTATAATAAATAAACAAAAATGAAGATACATATTTGTTTTGTTTCAATTAAAAAAATTAACTTCAATAATCTAACTCAATACAAATGGAATCTAGTAAAAATTTTCTACTATAACTCTTAGCCATAGATAAAATATCTATATGTCCATGTTAAGTAACACAATTTAATTATATATAAAAAACAATATTATGTTTTCGCTTCCAATGTTCAAAGAGAAAAAGTAATTGAAAGTAATTCAATTAGTTCTTAAAACTAGAAAGATGTGTAATTCATTTAATTCTCAATATAAAATTGTTATGTAATATTTAAAAACATTAATAATAGTAATAATTTCAATAGATAAAATATTTATATGTCCATGTTAAGTAATATAATTTAATTATACATAAAAGAATATTATATTTTAGCTTCCAGTGTTCAAAGAGAAAAAGTAATTCAAAGTAATTCAATTAGTTCTTAAAACTAGAAAAATGTGGAATTCATTTAATTCTCAATATAAAATTGATATGTAACATTTAAAAAATATTAATAATAATAATAATTTCAATAGAGACTATACATAAAACATTTCAAAAGCATCGGCTATATATATATAACCATATTTGCATTTATTATATAAAGCAATTGAAAAAATAAATTCTTATAGTAAAGATTTGTTGGAATTGGAAGTTTAAGGTACCTAATAGTCTGCACAATCCAAGTGTCTAAAGGAATTTTCAAGCAATTGAGTCTATCCCCGCACTAAAAATATATACATTAAAGAATAAAAACTTACACATTATATACGTGTAAAACTATAGATAGACTATTGAAAAAGATCAAAATTCTTGACGTGCAAACCTTTTTTCAAATTTTACATACCATAAGAGATTTGCACCCAAAATATTTTATCTCTTTAAAATTACTAAATTTACTAAATCTATACTTAAAATAAATTTAGGCTGATTAATATTATTACTATTAATTTAATAATAATATAATATTATTGTAAAATCTAATTTATAAAATTTAATCTAAATTAAACTAAACCATATAAATATTTTAAAAAAACTCAATATTTATTTAAATTTAAAAGAATTTGCAATTCCACTTTCAATATACTGTCAAACTAAAAATGTGATTAACAATAATTTTAATAAAATACATACAGTCAAAGTAAAAATGTGATTAAGCATTACCATATGCATCAACAAATACAATATAACTAACAAATTTATTCAATAAAAAGAATAATGGGAGTGCTTTGTAATTACACACATTTTAACAAATTTATTCAATAAAAAGAATAATGGGAGTGCTTTGTAATTACACGCATTTTGCCCATATGTGCTCACGTGATCGTCCAGTTCACTTAAAGTCTATTTGCTTAATACATGTACAATATAAAAACTAATTTTTAAGCTTTAATTTTTTAAATTGTGATGCAAAACTTATTGTTTAAAGTGTGTTTTTTTAATATTAAATTTAATTTTAACATTTCTTTGCTTAATACACATATAATACACATATATATCATTTGATGTAAAATTTAATTTTAAAATTTTGAAGGGTTTATTTTTCATTTAAAATTCTAATTCAAATTAAGCAGAGAACGAAAATATTAATGATTTCTTAATATTTTTTTACTCTATATGTGAGCAAATACAATATAACTGAATATTTTCAATTACTAATAAAAGTTTGATGAAAATAACCTTTAGTGAAGAAATTGTTTTATATCAATGCAATGAAAGGTATCAATAACAAAATAAAGATTCTCTGTAGAACAGTTACTTCCAAAAACTCTATCATTGTCATCCAGAGCTATCTAAAGAAAAAAATGACTTCCTCCCTGCTAAGGAAATCACAACTTTTAGAGGAACAATCCAAGGCTACACTTTATCTTGAAGAATGAGAGGTCTCATCACGAGTCGGCTCATCATAATCAAAAATATTATAACTTGTTGACTTTGCCAAATACTGCATACCACAACAGGGCAATGACTCAAGGTTGTTAGAATCAAGAGGCAAGGGGTCTCATCACGAGCCAACTTGTTCAACAAAGTTATAAATCGAGTGAATGACTGTGTCATAAATTGGCTACCAAACCAAGACATTGTTCTTTAAGAATAAAAAGAAAATCAAAGAAATAAGTGTAGATGTGGATTCTTCTTTGAAAGTTGTAGGTTTCTTTAAGTAGGATATAGCATCATTGCTGGGTAAAAGGTAACCTTGTCGAGGCTATGAACGCCTGCTGGCAACAGAGGCTCTACCTACGACAAATGAGTATATTTTAAAACTGGTTTACAGAGAAGACTTTGTTTTATCTTTACAGACCAAGTAATGACTGATGTAAACACAAGGAGTAACTTGAGGCAGCAAATAATCAAAGTTGAAAATAGCTAAAACAAAATGTCATTGACAGGTTAGAGCATAATGTATTTTATCTTTCCATAATAAAGTTTAATTTTCTTAAAAATTTGTTGTTTTGGAAGCTGAAAAGGTTCAATAGAAATACAGAGATAACTGGTTCTTCCAAGTGAATCGCCAATTGTTGTGGCTACCAACAACCCCCCTCCTTATGAAGTATTATTGTTAATATTAAATAAGTGGAGACCCTCAGAAAAAATAAAAAAAATTAGTTAGTGTTACATTTTCTTTTTTAGATGAAACTTACAACATCATGGACATAGGAAAATACCTCGAAAAATATAAAAAACCTAAGTTTCATAATGAAGAAAATTGAATTCACTCCTTAAAGAATATCGCATCATGCAAAGGATGATAGGATACACCTTCTAATGAGTTAAAATGACGAAAGGAAATATTCTGACGCGAAACTTCATCGCATCGCATACACTGAAGAAACACTCACATTGAAAAATTTTTAAAAATCGCCGATATGCGATATCGCATATCGCACATCGCAAAAATCACATGAATTACACAAGGATTATAACGATCTATGATATTGTGATATTGCGACATTGCAATACTGCGATACTGCGACCTTGTGATAAAAACAACACGATGAAATTGTCATATTGCGATACTGCGATCTGCGACATCGCAAAGAAAAATCGTAGGACACCTTCATCGCAGATTCATTCTAGCTCATTATTCGAGAAAACTTTTTCAGCCAAAAGTTGGTCATGTATCTTAATGCGAATTAATGAGTTGTTGCAAGTTGTTAATAAAGTAGGGTGTTGTGTTTTTCGAAGAAATAGCTTACGTAAGGTGGCATGTCTTGCATATCTTCGGCATTTAAAAGTTTTCCTATCATTAGTCCTTTATCATTACTTCCACCTCAATGTAAACTGCAGGAAAGAAGGACGAAGCATTATACAGGGTATTATGTAGAAAACTACAAGGAGGGAAGGCAATGCTCCAATGTATATTTCGGAAGGCACACTTAATCCACTCAAGGAAGAAAAAGAGCCGTGGAACTCTTTTGAAGCATCTATCACAGATTTCTCATATACATCAATGGTTGAATGGGTATTGAACAATGTTGATACCAGAAACAGAAAATTTAATTCTCAGGGTCAAGAGCTCACTGAAATACTATTTTTACAAATTTTGGGCTTTATACCGAATGAGAGAAAAAGGCACAAGAGGCAAAAACCGCATCATGGAAGCCCGGATCAAGAAACAAAGGCAGTTTCTGATGCGCGATTAGCACTTAGCGCTAATCATCGCTAAGAAAAATTGTTCGAAAAGGAAGGTCCCTAGTTTCTCAGTCACCTGCGAGCCTTGAAAATTGCAAGAAATCAGCGATAGAAGCAAACTGGAAACAGAATATTGAAGGAAAAGCATAAGAATTCCAAGGGTTAACCAAGTTGAAATGGGATTTTTACCAAGCATACATGGTAATGATACATATTCATTGGATGATTCTCATGCATATCATCAATTTTACTGAGAAGATAATGCCAGCTCTTGCCGATTCTGTTTGCTTAACTCAACCAAAGGTAGAAGAGAGTCACCGACTCTACTCAAGAAAATATTGAATACTTGCAACATTAAGGAGTAGATTTAGAAATAGTTAGATAGTAGATCTAATTTTAGAAATCATTTTCCTTAGAAATAGGACGGTCATTTAAGCCGAATCCTCAATTTCTGTAAATAAGTTATTTAGTTAGTAGTATTTAAACCCTTCTCATGCATTTAGAGAAGGGTCTAGAAATTTATCAAAAACTTTTCCTCAGAACATGTACTTTTG
>APFE030414468.1:29054-89999 GCA_000404065.3 Pinus taeda
GAAGCTTTTTTCAGGGGCTCCTTCCAGGTAGGTTTCCCATAAATCCAAAAATTCATCAATGAGGGGGAATAATATATTGATATTCAATGGATCTCCTTTTTCCACTAGGATTTTGTGGTTGAATGGAACAACATAAAATGGTTGTAGATCTTTTAATATTTCTTAGAATAAATGTGATGAACCCAAATTAGAAATGACATTAATGCTTTGCTTCAAATGGCATTGGAGTGACCTCAATTTGGTTCACAAGTAGAGAGAAAATCAAGCCATGAGAAAAGCTTCCAGTTTTGATAGCCTAAACTTGTAGAGCTAGAAAGTTGACTTTTTAAGGGTATATCTTCCTCAATATTAATTAAAATTGCTATTATGCCCCCAATCTGAAATTGACATCAAAAATTTGCTTTGGATGACACTAGTGTGATTGCATTTAGGCTCCTAAACAAAAATAAAGACTAAATTCATGCCACAATATATTAATCAATTGATCTCATTCTTTTGGCTATGGTTTTGAGGATGCAACTTAAAATGGATGTAACTTCCTCAGCATGGCTCATAATAGAAATTATAGCCCATTTCGGAAAGGGTGACACAACTGCACCTCTGATGGCATTTGGTGCAACTACAATATGGCTTCCAAGCAAGGATAAATGCCACCGCAAGATAATCTGCAAAAAACAAAACAAAATGATTTCACATGACCCAAATTGCTACTTTGATACTACTTGTTAAGATTGATAATGCATAATAATAACAAGAATAGAAGGAACACACAATTGGACATCAAAGGATTTCTATTATCCACACTAATCAAGTGAGGGAAAGCCCTCCCAACCACTTCAAAGGGGATGACCCCCAATACGAGGGCCAAAGCATGAAAGATAAAAATTCCTTGATTACATGAGGAGTACTCCATCCCTAGTTACAACCACTCTAACTATCATTGTACTAATCAACCATTAGTGGACCTTACGTAATGAACATAGTGATTTTTATTTATTAACCATCATAGTAGGATTTTATTGATGACTGGGCCACTTTACATTAAGAAACCATAATACATCTATAAACTTTACTCTAATGGACATTTAGGCCATTATTACATTACTAGAGAGGGTCATGATGATAATTGCGTCTTGCTCTAGTGCTGGAGTGAAGTTGATAAAGGGGAATTTGGGCACTATAGAAGATATGTGTTTGACATAATAGTTGTGGATTATTTGGCTTTACGCAACTTACTAATGCTATAATATGGAAATTTAGTTCATCATAATGACATGGTAAGGATGCTATTAGAATGTGGTTTTTTATGGGATTTGTCACCGAAATTTAATGTGTGGTTAGCTAAAGTTTAATGTGACAAACTAACCAGTCTTGTGCTTACCTTATACATTACTTTTATTCTTTTGGGCATGCTTTCTAGGGCCTTGCCATTAGTGACCTCTCTGATCTCATGGCCTTCTTTTCCCTCTTTTTTTTTTTTTTTTTCAGAAGTTGACATGACATTTGGGTGTGTGTCATTTATCCATATTGATTTCTTCCTTGTACTTCTATTTCTCTGTCGATCTCATTCTAGCATCCTTGGACTATTATTAGCATGAGGGAAGCATCCATCCGATCCTTTCTCTGTTGTTTCTTATTTCTTTTAACAAATATATGTGATGGTTTATGTCCACTACCTTGCAATGACGTTTTGTTTTTTGAATTGTACTTGAATTTCACTGATAATAACTTGGATTTATATATTGCTTTTAACACCAAATTGACATCACGATAAACATATGAATATCCCATTAAATATGATCTAAGTATGGTTCAAATAATCTCGGCTTTAGCCTAATCACGTGGCATAGTAATTTTTGAGGTGTGAAGTTTTGCTAGAGGCACTATTCGTTTGTTTCTTTTGGTTAGAAAATTGGTTTTCGCTTGGTTTTATGTGATTTTCAATTTATCATTTGTAGCATGTTTAGAAATGGGAAAGTCGAATAATATATGACATTTATCTTGCAAACACTGTTGTTGAATGAAATGATACATAGTTTAACCAAGCTACAGTCTGCTTTGGTAAAGGAAGAGAAACATATTAAAAAATTGCCTAAGAGTACACCATATACAAAGTTTTAACACAAGTAATATATAATATATGGATTTTTCTTTTTCAGATATGTTATTTTTCTACCCAAGATATGACAACAAGAAAAATATTGATATTGTAGGAATTGTTTGAGGACCTCATTAAGGTCGAATTTTTTATTTATTTATTTATTTATTTATTTTTTATTTTTTATGTCCTTGATTGTTACCTTCTCATGACATGAAGGCTTTAAATATGAATTAATATGTTCCTGAAACAAATCAAATTCAAAAATTTATAGATATAAATGGTAAAAAAATTCAATGCTTTTGTTTGATTGTTACTTGACTCTGGTGTGGGCAGGTAACTGGAAATGGGATTGGAAAAAGGACGAGGAGACAATGCAGAAAATGTTTTAGATATGATACATTTGTTGTTCGAGATCCATCAGGCACTTGAGCCATCGAATTTGGAAATGTTTCTAGTAGGGATTCCTATGTTTTTTTAATATTTTGATTCTTTTAACTCATGGTTATTTTGGGTAAGCAAATGTTTTAGGAATGCTAGACAAGACACTAGTGGATAGGTAAACAATTTTTTGGTAATTGCAATGTTCATTCCATGATATCCTCTCTTTATTGTTTGATTATATTTTGAACGTTTCTTTTGATTTTGGTTTGTCTTCTTCTAGCTATGAACTTAAAAATATTTAGTATCATGTCCATTTAAAAAACATCCAAATCTTGAAGATGAGTTTAGTATTACACGATATTAATTGAAATTCTTTTAGTTGTTTTGTGTTAAAATATTTTTCATGATTATTAAAAAAGTTTACTTTCATGTTGTTATTTGAGCATAGGTTGTCTATATACTTGACCAAGTTCATGTGCTAGAGAATGAAATGTTGTTGCAAATAAAACAAGGATTAGACATCACACCTAATATTATTTGGGCTTTTAAACATGTATCTTAGTTGACATGATTGTGCCTAAGCTTTCTTTGAAGATATTGTGCCTAACCTTTTCTATGGTGATGTTTTATTTGTTTTGTTTATATAGGTCACTATTGCCCAACTAAAGAAAACTTGTTCGAGTTTCTTGCTTTATGGGATAAAATGGCATTGACACTGCTGATGTTAAGGTATATGTTGTATAAATCTTTTGTAGTCTACTTTAGTTTATATTCAAGTATTCATTGTCTTTCATGTCTTATACTTTGCATTGTATTTTCTTTTGTTTTAAGGAGAGGAACTCAGTATTGATGGTAAGAAGTAGGAATTGAAGAAAGAGGAGAGCAATTACACTTGAACGAAAAATGCAAATTATAGAGATGACAGAACCAATCTAGTAATACCCTTAGAGCCAATATCATGCATAAGACACACACATAGAGATAGATGTCAAGTCTTTAGAGTTGGTGAATTCATTTGCAATGGCTCGTGTTGGGTTGGTAAATCCCCTCTACGGACAGAGGCGATCCCACTAGCCTGACAGGGGTCTAGCAACAATCATACACGCTGCACGCAAGTTCCTAATTGCATAATTTAAAGGTTGATCAGAAAGATCTACCTGGAATCCAACGCTATTTGTCGTGGAAGAAACGTCGCTCCTGTCCTTTAGCTTTGGCCGGTCACTATCCTTACGTTCCACGCATGGACACCTGCACAAACAAAGAACAATCCAACACAAGTGTAAAATCCAATATCATGCAATTATATATCAGTCAAGCAGGATATAACTCAAATATCATCAGAAGAATATGTGAGTGGAACCATAATGACAGTCGTTCATTATTCAATAAAAGAAGAGAAGAATTACAACCAAATAGGCTTGACGTTGAAATCTCCTCCAACTGGGTCAGCAGCTAAACATGCCTTGCAAAGTCACTTCCTCTCTCAACATTCCAGCAGCATAACTTCTCTCTCAGCTCTTACTATCAATCCAGCATAATCTCAGCTCACCTTAGCTCTTGCAAAAATTCAAAACTAGTTGGTTCAATGCAGGGTGACAGTTATTTATAGATGGAGGAGGAGGAAGAATTCATTGTATCCGGACACTTGCTGAAGATTTGGCATTGTCCCAGAATAGCCTTTGGACTGAGTTGTCATGGATGAAAAAGACGACACTCGATCACTTCCATGGGATTTTTCCCCAGAGAACTGCATGAGTAATGGAGGAAAAAACACTTCAGTGCGCGCTGGCCAAAAATCATGACCAATTTTGGGTGGCGCGGGCTTTGTTCTGTGACAGCGCGTCCATGGGTGCGCCCTCTTTGGAGGAACTGAGCCATTGGCGCGGGTTAGACACTGTGGACCCGCGCTAATGAAAAAAGGGCATTTTTTAGGGCTAATCTTCAAAAAGTGTCTTCAGGGATATTGAAGTTCATACTTAGGAGAATCCAATGCAAGTGTTTTTAAGTCGTGTCACTGGTCACAGGTCCATGAATGTGTCCTCCAGTGTGCGAAAGCAGGGGTAACAAGGACGGTGACCAACGGTGACAAATTACTGTGTAACAGAGGGTTAATGTATACAAAAACCCTTAGTATAAGTCTAGATAGTTATTACGTTATGTTAAATGCTAGGTCACTAGGAAAAGAAGGGGTTCCATTATTTTGGTAATGTTATTGTTCCATAGTTGAGAAAAGCATATAGGAATGGCACATTGAAGCATAATATAGTAGGTAAAATATTTTACAATAGTCATAAGCCATTGTGTCAATGGAAACTCCATAGCAAGTACCACTTTATTATTACTTATGTTTTATAACTAAGAAAAGGAGAGAAAAGCATATAAGCCATCTTTTAGTTAAGTTTTCCACATTTAAGCATAAAATATTAGTTATAACATTCCATAGAAATGATTTGAGCATATAATTCATAGAAACTCCATATTGAGTGCCCCTTTCTTTGTATGTGCATTTCATAACTAAGAAAAGGAGAGAAAAGAATAGGTCTTGTCTTCTAGCTAGGTTTTCTATATTGAAGCATAATAGAGGAGGTAGAATATTCTATAGCAGTCATTCAAGCCATAATGTCCATAAAGGCTCCATAGCTAATCCCCTTTTCTTTATACTTGAATTTAATAAATGAGAAAAAGAGAGAAGAGCATGTGCATCTCCTTCTAGTTGTGTTTTCTCCAATATTAGGTTTCCCAAGTCACATATTATGTTCATTTCAAATGGAAGGTGTCTTCATTTTCTTATTTCCTTCCTTTTGGTTTCAATTATTTCCATATTTTTTTACATTATGCTAGTAATAATAAATCTAGTTTCTAAGTTATAAATTGCATAATAAAAAAAAATTATTGTTATAAGATATGTTGTTATAGACTATACGAGTGGAATATCCATGGAAGTTTATAGATCATATATGTATCAAGGTAGTTTTCTTTAGGTTATTTGTCAAAAGTTGTAGGATCTAGAGATTTTCTTAAGAAGGAAGTCTTAGAAACCTAGCCATGATGGATGAGTTAATTCATAATAACCCTCGAGATGAGGAAAATGAGGCATATTGTAACAACAACTAGAGTGGGAAGTAATTTTACCATACACCTCACCTTGTGGGTCACCTATCATCATAGTACCTAAGAAGGATGGCACTCTGTGAATGTGTATAATTGGGCCACTATGAGGAAAAGGGGTCTCATTTTATTCAAGTGCATTTTTATCCATATATGAGAAAAGTAGGTAAGTGTGGATAGGAAGAGAGAAAATGGAGAGGGTTTATGCACTATCGCACCCCACAGGCTACAAGCCTCACTTCTTTGTACACATCTATTTCCATTTAGAGAAAGAGAGCATATCATCCTCACCTCCCAGCTAGGTTTTCTTTCAAAAGAGTTTTCCAAGTTATGTCATGTGTTAATTTTTAATTTGTTAATTTTATTTCATCGTTATATATTATTTTGCATAATTATAATTTGCATGCACATGCAATAAATAATAATTAGAAAATCCAAAAACATAAGAAGAAATAAATGCTCATAGTATAGATTTCATATTTTCTAATATATTTTAGTAGATTTTTTGTGGCAAATTGTCTAGTGGAATATCCATAACAATTTACATATTAATAGAAATGGTTTACAATGGGGGATGAATCAATAGAAAGTTCAATTAGATGAAATGGAATATTGTTCAAGCATAAATTATTGCATTTCCTAATTTGAAAAATCATATTGAAGTGGAAATAAATTCAAATGAACATCCTAAAGGAGTAGTCTTGATGTAGGGAGGTAAACAATATGGTATCATTATGAAATGTTTCAGGATGGAATACTTAGCTACCCAACATACAATAAGGAACTCTACACCATATTTCAAGTAATTAAGAAGTGGAAACACTATCTGATGGGTAAGGAAACAATTGTCCACTTTAATCACTAGCCATTGTAGTAATCTCAAACCCAAAGTAAGCTTCAAAAAACTAGACACTACAACTGGATGGGGTTTTTGTAGCAATTTTATCTAGCTCAAATATATGAAAAGTGGCACTACTAATTTGATAGACATGCTTTCAAGACCATATACATCTAATATTATAGCTTTGGGAACCCTTATGTACAGGGATCATTTTACCTATGATGCATATAAAAAGGAAAATGTGGATACAAATAGGGACTTTAAAGAAGTGTTTTAGTAGTTATAGTGCCAAATTTAATAGAATATGGTGAAAGTAAGGTTAACTATCATCATCACAATGGGTTTATAAACAAGCTATACAAGATTTGTGTTCATAAAGGTGAAATATTGTGACGTATCATAAAGGCTCACACCCATAATGTTGTAGGACAATTTGGTGTTGAGAAGATAGTTTCCAAACTATAGAGGTATGTGTATTAGCTAGGAATGTAATAATATGTAGCTTAGCTTATTAGAGGATGGATAAATTATTTTACCAAAAAGCATAGTAAGAAAAAACAAGGCTACTATAATCCCTTCCCTATGCTCACTAGACCTTGGAATAACATCTTCCTAGATTTTGTAGGTGATTTTTCAAATCTAGGAATGGACATAGATATCTATTAGTGATAATTAATTAATTAAACAAGATGTGCATCATTATGCCTTGTAAAAAGGCCATAAAAAGACAAGAAATAGCAAACGCACTCTTTGAAAATATCTAGGAGCACTTTTAAATACCAAGGAGCATCATCTCAAATAAGGATACCATATTTCTTAGTTCTTTTTGTAGTACACTTTTGGAAAAGATGGACACTAAGTTG
This sequence comes from Pinus taeda, assembly GCA_000404065.3. Taxonomy (NCBI): domain Eukaryota; kingdom Viridiplantae; phylum Streptophyta; class Pinopsida; order Pinales; family Pinaceae; genus Pinus; species Pinus taeda. Next base: position 36,349 of record APFE030414468.1, read on the forward strand.
AAGAGATCAACAACTTTCCATCCATATAGAGATGGGATGAAAAAAAGTAGCAAATAGAAAATTGGTATAAATTTTGAGGGGTTACAATCATAAAAATATAAATATTTGGGATGAAATTTTGACTTATATTCAACACTCTTATAATGGAGTTTTCCATGCTTTACTAGTGTGTTCCCTATTGAAACTTACTTCGATTATTTTTGACCATTTTCATTGAATTGTATGTATGGGCAATGAGGAGGGATGGAAGACACCATAGTAGATGAATATACACATTGAATGGAAAGGTACAAGGCCTTTCATGCTTATCACAAATTGAGGAAACACTCAAGGTGGGAAGAAAATTTTTGGTTACATTTGAATATAGAATGGTTCTCGGTTTTTGTTAATAAGATCGAGGCTCCATCTTATGGCCCTTTCAAATCATTGGAGAAGATCGGTGGAAATACCTTCTAGCTCAATGTACCTCCATATAGGTGCATTTATTTAGTAGTGAATGTGGAAAATTCAAAACTCCATGAGCCTTCCATGTTGGATTAGAAAACTGAGGAGTAGCTTATCCTACCATAGAGGAGCTAGATGCAAAAAAATATGCAAATTTGGTGAAACTAAATATAGATTTTTAGAGGAAGTGTATAACTAGTAGGCAAGGGCAACATGAACTCTACTAGTATGGCTAAAAGTGCAACTTCTAGGGAATCCCAAATGGCACTCTAAGGAAAAGGTGGAGAAAATTTTCATCGTCTCATTTAGTAAAATATTTTTGGGGCCAAAGGCCTCCATAAATGGTGAAGTGTATTCTAATTGGATCATTATATAATCTATCGTGTATATTTTTTCTTTCTAGGAGGAAAATTTGGAAGAATTGGCATATAGGGTCTATGGTCTCATGGTTGCAGTGAGGTAGTAAATCTTGGTCCAAAAGGAAATTTGGCACAAAAAGTGAGATAATTTTTTAGCATAACTCAAGAAGGAACATATACAATTAAACAATTCCATGGATGAATTAATATGGTATTTGAATGGAGTAAGGAATAGTTACACCCCTAGTTTTGGATACTCAACTCTTTTTGGACTAGGAATAAGTAATGACAAATGGTGGTGGAAAAAGAATTGGAAAGTTAATGCCATTCTAAAGTGTATGTTTTTCATGTGGCTTATATTGAACAATAAAGTTTTGACATGGGTCCCTCTGCATAAAATAAATAGAGTAGGTCTAAGCATTGGTTTACTTTGAAAGATTAGTAACGAAAACACTTCGCATTTGTTTTGGTATTGGAATGTTTTTTAAAAAGGTATGTGTTGAGTTAGAGGATTTTTTTGGGTATCTAGAAACTTTATGTGTGTGTGTGTGTGTGTGTGTGTGTGTGTTTTTGATTTACCCAACAAGATTTAAAGTGCTTCGAGGCAATTCCATTTCTAGTTCTATGGGGAATCTGGATAGTTAAAAACCATATTTTGTTTAAAGAGAATATGATGCCTACTTTCAGGTAATTTCACATGTTAATGCTTTATTTACAGATTATAAATTAAATCCAAAGGTTAAACCATAGAGAATTATGTCAGAGATATTGGTGGACAATTCTTTGGTTTAGAGATATTTTAATGGGGCTTCTCAAGGCTCAAATTCTATTGGTGGGATTGGTCTCATTCTATACCTTTCAAAGATACACAAATTTAAAGCCAAAGGTAATATAGGAATATGAACAAAAAACAAAGGGAGCTTAGGGCCTTATCCTACTTACTAAAATATTCTTTGGAAAAAGGTATTGGTAAGCTTCAAATCATTAGTGATTCACATGTGGTGATTAATTGGATGAAAGCTTCCAAGTACAAAATGATTCTCTCCTTACAATATCATGACAATTAAAAAAGATATCTAATAATTTTATTTGGGTCAACTATACTCATATTTATAGAGATTAAAATAAGATTGCAAATCAACTCTTAAAGGAATTAATTTATATGAACTTTATGGTTGTTCAAATGAAGTACAATATATTCATATCATGGTTTTACAATAGCTTTCATCTAATTATTTCTAAAATCATTTTGAACTTGTGATTTCTTAATACATGAGACTATCAATTTTGATAAATTTTTTTAGTTTCCAAATAGATAATATACTTGATATTATGAAGATTGTGGCCTTTTTGGAAATATAGAAAAATATATTGAATTTATTGATTTCTAAATGATTCTTTTTAGACTATGCCTAGAGTACCTAAGTATTCAACTTTTGTTTACCTAAAAGAGAACTACATTTGTTTCTTGAAAAAAGAAAAATGTCCCTTTTCAGAGAAAGCTCCAATGCCATTTGGGTTTGAAAACTTCCAAATCCAATTTGAGGCATCAAATGGAAATTTTTGTGTAAAAACTTTATGAGCTCAGCTCTACCCCCTTGACATTGTTCTACACATAAAAATGTTCCAATGATACAAAATTTAACTCAATCAAATTTCATATGTGGAAGTTATGTCTTTCACAAGTTAACTTATTGTGTTGACCACCATGGTACTAAGTGGATGCCACACCAAATGCCATTACTCACACATGTGGGGCTAGTCCTATGTGGACTATCAATAAGACTCTAGAGGGTCTAAAGTCTTAACATTAATTGAGTGTTAAGACATGTTGATTCTTATGTAGCTTGGGAGGTACTCCAAGCCCTAGTGTTCAAGGTTTGGAGGTCAAAGCGTCACAAGTAGGCTTGTGGGCTTGGAACCCAAGCCTGGGGTTTTGCACCCATAGATGTTTGGGCCAAAACTGTAATGAGTTTTCAACCTTTGATAGATGAGGATGATAGCTCTCAGTGAGATGATTATAACACAATGAGAATGATCTGATTCCAAGTTGTCTTTGAGGATTTATGAATTTTTGAACTCATATGTTGGGTTTGTGACTTATGTTTAAGGTTAGCCTAAGGATAGTTTAGGCATGTGACAGTTGGATAGCCCCCATAATGTGACATTTCGAGCCCTCTTATTGAGTATAAATAATAGGTGAGTATGAGAGCACTAGGACATCCATTTGTGCAACATAAGTACAACAAGAAACTCGTAGAGGAAGAGAGAAATACCTTTGTGGTAGTTGTAGCAAGAAGGGAAAGAACAAAGAGGGAACAAAGGAATGTTTCTGTGTTATTTTAGGGTGACAGAGATGCTGTTAGGAGGGTCAAAGAGTTGGCCTAGAAGGTAGCAATATAGAGGTTACTTTAACAAAGGAGAGGGGACGTTAAAGGTCACCCTTGTGACTATTTTTGGGAGTGAAGTTACCTTACTGTAGGCTGAAAAGGAAAAGAGCTCGGTATTTCTCCTTGCAGATGGTTTGAAAGGGCAACAAGTTCTGTGTGAAGGCTACACTAATAGAAGGTTGTTTTGGGTAAGAAAATAGAGGATAATCCTCCCTGAGATAGGCCGAATAAGGGATCTTGATGTGGTGATTAGGTCACATGCATGTGGGTGTTGTTTTGAGGGTCAAACAACCCTATACATGGAGTTGTAGGTGCCTACTCAAATAGGCGGGTCAGTTACCTTGCAAAGAAAGGGACACCGCATAATTTAAGGTGGGTTTTGGCATGATAGTGGGGTTGTTGTAGGTTACATTAGGATGCCCTAATAATTAACCAGAACTCTGCCCATGAATAGCAACACAGAGGTATGTGTTTTCTCCATTAGTGACATGTGTTGGGTCATAGTTTGTGACCTGTCTTGGATCATTTTATAGCAGCCTGTGGGTGCCACATGTTGGGGTTGACATGGAGTGTTGAATACCCCAACTAGGAGAAGATCTAATCGTCGATGGATGTCCTAGCTGAGGACATGAAATTTGGAGCCTAGATTTGTGCAATAGATCCTCTATTGAAAAAGTGAAGGGTAGTCGATGAGAAGTCTCTGGGAAGCTATGTGTAAGGGTCTCCTAGGTGTGGGGTTGCCCTAACTAGGTGCAGATGCTACAACGTGGACTGTTGGAGGGAAGCATGAGAGAAGACCAAGTCTAGACAAGATTGGGCACTTATGATCTACTAGAGGATAGCATGATAGTGTCCAAATAGGATCCCAGTGAGAAACACCTTGATGGACAAAGGTAGTTGCTAGAGAGGCAGTTGTTGAGCTCAATGGTTGAAAAACTAGAGGAGAAGTTTGGAGCCTGAGACTTATGTGTGGAGAAGGACTTCTACAACATATGATGGGCAGTCCTCCTAGCCCATGTTCATTATGGGAGATGGACATCTTGAAGTGATAGGTGTCATCCCTTCGTGCCCTATCTTGGTCTTCATCATAGAAGTAGAAGAATACCATAGTGGGTTGAAGTTCTTGAGTATTTGAGGAACTGCAATGGGTAGATTGAGAGCTTTTCAGAAGTGGAGTTGTGAACAACTCAATAGGAGTCTCGATATGTTGATGCATTGATGGAAAAATGATCAACTAGTGAGAAAAATGGATAGCCAAAATTTTGTGGTCAAATGGACTTGGAGCATTGATAGAGGCAGGAGATGTAGATCGAAAGCTGAAGGACTGGAAGGTACAGGGTACAACTGAGAGGAGCTCAGATAGCATGCTACAGCCAGATGGTTAGAGTATCTTGTTGAGGACAGATTGGTTGTTGATGGACTGACACCAAGTCCAAGTTTGCATCTTGTACTCATGGATTTATGAGGACCATTATGACTAGAATGGGAGCCCTAGACTGTTGTATTATATCATTTGGATTAATATAATGAAGTTGTATTGAAAAATGTAAAAGGTTGTCTATATTTTATGCATGTGTTATTTACTGCTATTTTATTTTTCTCTATAAAGTAGGTTATGGTTGAGATTCTTGGTTTGGTAGCGTCATTGATTTTAAGACTCTAACCTAGACACAAGGACGTGGAAATTCAACATGGTATCGAAGCATGTTTGAGCTACTTTCAGGGACACTGAATCAGAGTGTGCCTACCAAAGCAACTTAGAGGGATTTCTTAGTGTCTTGAACATGGAGCAAAAGGTTCGGCTAAAGACATGGAGATGTGGTCTTGATAGACTAGATGATGAGATGGGATGGGAGTTATGGTGGATCGGTGATGAACATAGTGCACTTCAATATGTTGTGTGGTCGTTTTTAGATCGTGGACTTCCTATGTATTTTCATGAATGGTTGGGATAGCTCGAGGGTTTCTTTGGCATGCTAGACTCCTCATCAGATCGTGATGTTGCATATCTGAGATTGGAGGGATTTTCATGAGTGGTATTTGATCCAGGAGGATGAGTTCTTGGAGGACTGATCCAGTGGAGATCATGTAGGCTCATAGGGAGTCTAGCATGAGAGGGAGTAGCCCATGGAGGTTTGGGATCCTCAGGTTCGGATATGATTTGGCAAAGGCACTACCTATATTTCTAGATTCATTGTATAGGGTATGCTACAGTGATGGATATCATATGGGCTAGTGTCATCGCTAGATAATGATGGTTACTTCGTATTCTTGGAAGTACCTCCTTCGCTAAGAGGGAGTGTTTATTTTTGTGTAGCTTAGGGGGTACTCCAAGCCCTATTGTTCGAGGGTTGGAGGTAAAAGCTTCTTAAGTAGGCTTGTGGACTTGGAACCCAATCCTAGGTTTTTGCACCCATAGATGTTTAGGCCAAAACCGTGACAAGTTTTTGACATATGATGGATGAGGATGATATCTCTTGGCAAGACAATTCTAACAAAAAGATATTCATCTGATTCCAAGTTTTCGTTGAGTAGTTATGAATTTTTGAGGTCATATGTTGGGATTGTGACTTATGTTTAAGGTTGGCCTAAGGATATTTTAGGCATGTGACAATTGGACAGCCCCTAGAATGTGACAATTTGGAGCCCTCTTATTGAGTATAAATAAGAGGTGAGTATGAGAGAATTATCCCATCCATTTGTGCAACACAAGTACGACAAGAAGCTTGTAGAGGGAGAGAGAAGTACCTCTGTGGTAGGATCAGCAAGAAGGGAAAGTACAATGATGGACAAAAGGATTTTTTAGAGTCATTTTAGGGTGACAAATTGGTTGTACAAGGGTCGAAGAGCTGGTCTAGAATGTCGTAAAAGAGAGACTACTTCAAAAAAGGAGAGGGGATGTTAAAGGTCGCCCTTATGACTGTTTTGTAGAGCGAAGTTACCTTGCTGCAGAATGCAAAGGAAAGGATCTCGGTTTTGCTTCTTGATGACTATTTGAAGGGGTAGCAAGGTCTGTGTGAAGGCAACACTAATAGAAGGTTGTTCTGGGCAAGAAAATTGAGGAGAATCCTCCCTGAGATAGGTCGAGTAAGGGATCTTGTTGTGGTGATTAGGTTGCAAGCATGTAGGTGTTGTTTTCAGGGTCAAACAACCCTATACATAGAGTTGTAGGTGCCTACTCAAACGACGAGATCACTTACCTTGTAAATAAAGGGAGGCCGCAGAACTCAAGGTGTTTTTTGGCATGATCATTGGGCTATTGTAGGTTATAGGAGGATGCCCTAATCAGTGACCAAAACTCTTCCCATGAACAACAACACAAAGGTATGTGTTTTCTCCATTAGTGACTTGTGTTGGGTCATAGTTTTCGACATGTTTTGGATAGGTTTATAGTAGCCTGTAGGTGCCACATGTTGGGGTTAACATGGACTATTGAATACCCCAACTAGGAGAAGATATCATGGTCGATGGATGTCCTAGTTGAGGACATGAAATTTGGAGCCTAGATTTGTGCAATAGATCCTCTGTTGCCAAAGAAAAGGGTATATGATGAGAAGTATGTGGTCAGTTGTGTGTAAGGGTCTCGTAGGTGTGGGGGTGCCCTAACTAGGTGTAGATGCTACATCTTGGACTTAGTCTCTCATGAACTATTGGATGGCAGGGTGAGAGAAGACCAAGTGTGGGCGAGATTAGGCATGTATTGTTTGTTGGAGGGCAGCGTTATAGTGTCCAAATAGGAGCTCAATAAGAAACACCTTGATGGAGAAAGGAAGTTGTGAGAGAGGCAGTTTTTAAGCTCAACGGTTGATGAACCATAGGAGCAATTGTGAAGCCTAAGACTTGTGTGTGGAGAAAGACTTCTATAGGAGATGATGGGCAATCCTCCTAGCACATTTTCATTGTGGGATATGGACATCTTGCAGTGATAGGTGGCAGCCGTCCATGCCCTATGTTGGTCTTCATCGAAGCATCACAAGAGGACCATAGTGGGCTGAAGTCCCTGAGTAGCTAAGGAACTACAGTGGTTAGATTGAGAGTTGTTCACAAGTGGAGCTCTAAACAACTCGACATGAGTCTCAATGTGTTGATGTGTTGATGTGCATACAATCAACTAGTGAGCAAATTGGATAATCGAGATTCAGTGGTCAGATGGACTTGGAGCATTGATAGAGGCAAGAGCTACAGATCAGGAGCCGAAGACCGGTCATGTACATGGTACAACTGAGAGGAGTTGAGAAAGAGTGCTAAAGCTAGATGGTCAGCGTATCTTGTTGAGGACAAATTGGTTATCGATGGACAGACACTAAGTCCCAGTTTGTATATTGTACTAGTGGATTTATGAGGGCCATTATTTAAGGTACGAGAGCCCTAGGTTGTTGTATTATATCAGTTGGATTAATATAACCAAGTTGGGTTGAAAAATGTAAAAAGTTGTCTATATTATATGCATGTGTGATTTACTGCTCTTTTATTTCGTTGTGCAAAGTAGTTTATGGTTGATATTCTTGGTTTGGTAGCGTCAGTGATTTTAAGACTCTGACCTAGACCCAAGGTCGTGGAAATTAAACAAAACATACAAAATCCTAATCCTAATGTTAACCCTAAATGACTCTCATGGTATGTTAAATACTAGGACCTTAGGAAAATAAGGGGTTCCATTCTTTTGATATTGCTATTGTTCTATAATTGAGTAGAGCATTTAAGAGTGGGATATTGAAACATATTAGAGGAGATAAAATATTATATAACAACCATTAAAGTCATAATGTCCATGACAACTCCACAGTCAATGCACATTTCTTTGCCCTTACATTTCATAATAAAAATAAATAAAAAGATAATAAAATATAAACCTAAATTCTAATTAGGTTTTCTCCCCTATTAAATTTCCCAAAATCACATCTCCTATTCAAAATTGATCAGATTGGGTTCGTATGCATTTCTCACTCTGCATCAATCACTAAAAGGGTAAAATCAAAAAGAAAAAGGGAAAATTCAAATTGTTTTCTAGAATGAAAATAACGTGAATACATTGTACTTCACCACCTTTCCGGGTAACGTAGGATGTGACTAAATGCAGCGGGGGGTTCCCACTAGTTGGTCATTAAACGATACCTTGAGTCGGATTTAGTGGCGTGCTAACTAAGTTTAAGCGATGTGTTTACGAAATTCAAAATGGACACATAATCCGATACATATCAATGTAAATATCTTAAGACAAAAATTTTAGACACCTAACCGTTGGGATTTTATTTTATTGATGTGTATTTAAAATTATTTATGAATTTGATTTTGTTGTTTAAGTCATAATTTTCTAAAAGCGTATCTTTAAAAGTATTCGAAGGAAACAATAAAAAATGCTATGATGAACTATAGACCAATCAAAATGAATAAATATTCTCTTTTAAAATAATTTTTTATGATATAATGTTATTATGGATTATAGAAAAATGAAAATGAATAAATTTTGTTTTAAATATATTTTTTGGGATTTAACTGTGTTAAGTCATTCATTTATAGTCATTTCTGTAAGCCATTTATTTCTGACCATTTTTATGAGAGATAGTCATAACTAAATAATTTCTCATGATTTTTTAATATTTCACTTAGCACTCATTGCATCGGGTTTTCTTTCAATTCTATTTATTAATTTGTTGATAAGTGGAGTTATAGGGGCTTCACTAGAGGAGCAATATCATACCATTCGTATTCGGGGTATATATTGAAAAAAAAATGACGTATTATATTGAACATATAATAGGGGTAAAGGGTTTTTATATTATTAAGTATAAAGAATGAAGCTAAAAGTTAATGAAAAAATACGAAGGGGAATAAAGAATGTTAATGAAAAAATGGATACCTACAATATTTAATGAAAGTAGGAGATTATGAAATTGGGAAGGTGTATTAAGTTCATATTGGTAGGGGGTTAAATAATGTAAATTTTAGAGGCATCTTTCAATATATAGTAAAATTAAAGATATTGTTTAGTATACAATGAACGCAAGTGCTATGTCAAAGGTTTATTGAGTGAAGCCTTATGAGTGGAGTATTGGAATAATTTAATTTTTATTGGCAAAATCAATATTATTTTTTTAAATTAAATTTTACACTTTTAAAATAATCAATATTAATATATTTTAAATTTAAATTTATAATTTTTTTTTTCTAAATTTTATTTATTATTTCAAATTCAATAAAATTAAAGTCTGTATGTTCATAATTTTAAATTGAGACAATGTTCTAAATAGTCATCTAAGCAATGAAATGTTTTACACAAAGCTTGTCAGGGAAATCTTTCAAAGACATCATATATTTTATCTTATCTAATACAATGACAATGGGCTTAGTGTACACCTAACTTGAATGGTTAATTATTAATCCACGTGAAAATAACACTCTTTTGAATTATTAATCCATGTGAAAGAAACGCCCTTTTGAATGAATCCAAATGTTCCTGGTGATGAGTTCCACCTTTCCCTTAGCTACTTTTCTCATCCTTCCTTCTTTGTTTTTCCATGAAAAATGCATCCTTATCATCAAAAACCATTATGCATTGCCTCAAGGAGTATATTTCAGTGATTTACAGGTTATAATTTTATGTTTGCTATTTGAATAAGTTTTTGACATTTAGCTACAAAAAGCAACCACATTCTGCAACTAATCGGTTGTTCCGCAACTACTTTCACACTTTTGCAGGTTCCAGGTGTCAAGAGGGGAAAAGGACTACATGAGTAGCTTAGAAAACATCAGGGCATGGATCGTATCCTATTCATCTTCCCTAGATCAACAAAGAAGAATTTGTTCAAACGGAAGTCAAACATAGAAACCTAGGGCAAACATAACTCTATTTTTCACACGTTTCTCAGCAATGGGATCTGAAGCAGTTTCCTGAGGCCACAAACTTCATTAGCCACCTGCACGAACATAATTCAATAGCCATTACCATAAGATTTATGTTTCCAAGCAACCAAGAACAAGAATTTTGCATACTTTCCTGTCTACTTGTTTTGTTGTAGCTTAATTCTCTCTTTAAAATAGTTGTATAATTTCTCTATATGTACCTGTGTGAAGAACGTAGAACAAGTTAATTTTTTCTTATGTATTAAATTCAAATTTCCGCTCTATAGTTTGAAGAACTCATTCTCTGTTTTAATATAAAGACTATATTTCATGGATACCTAAAGCGTTATTGGAGTGTTGATTAAGTGCTCACAATCCGAGACCTTTGCAAAGGGCCGCTACGTTGGTCAAGGTTACATTTTATTTATGTTTTGTTTTTCATAGTTAATTGTAAATTCACTGTGTTTTTTTATAATGTTTATGACCATTTTCTAACTCTATTCATAATGCAACTTGTATTCACAGAATAACTCCTTTGTTTTATTACTTTCTAATTTCTTATCAGTAGCTTGAAGTTGATGTCAGTAGCATAGAGTAATTTAGATTTGCTGATCATTATTCTAGTTTCTTTCATATTTTGTTCATTAATCTTTAGATTTTTGAAAGCCTTTTTGATGTTAGTTTAATAACTTATGTTGTAAGTGAATATTTCTGAAATCCCTTTCAGTTGATGGTTCATCTTAAAAACTAAGGGGTGAAGTATTTCATTTATGAATGAGTCTTTCTCTGCATTTTTATGTTTACTTTTTCTTAGAACAATGAAGTATGGAGTCCCTCAAAATGCTATCACAAGGAGGTAGTTCTCACAAAATTGTATAGCAGAGTGATAAAGCACTTCATTTAGTTGTTATAGTAGATTAATTGCAATTTCACTCTCAGTCTTAATCTTTCATTTAATTGTATTGTAATTTCATTCTTAGTTTTAGAACAATGAAGTATTGAATCCCTTAAAATGCTATAACAAGGAGGTAGTTCTCCTAAAATTGTGTAGCAGAGTGATAAGACACTTCATTTAGTTTTTATGACAGATTAGTTGCAATTCCATTTTTCAGTTGTTCATTAAGTTTTTGATTCTGCAATCAATTAGACAATAGTTATAATCTTATTTTCAGCATTTCATTTTTGGTTCATCATAGATAGTTGCAATCTCATTTTCAGTTTTAATATTAGCTCTCATTTCATTTCTTTAGATCCCTAGCAGCAGTAGATTTAGGAATTAAAATATCAAACCCCCAAAACAACAGAAAACTCAAAAACACTGAAGTAGGAAGGACCATCTAACACATATAGTGCACTACACTTCATCATTTTACAATACCCGAATTGATAATTTATGTAGAACAATTTAAGACACTAAATTGACCAAACATTTTGGTGTCGTTGCAGGGGAAGTGTAACTAGGTAGACTTATTTCTTACTTAATAAAAAAAAAACAACAACAAAAAAATCAAACAATGACATGCATAGAGAACGAGACTCTAGGGGTAGATTTATAGCTAGGGGTAGAAGTTCGATTCCTACAACTCTAGCTACTCCACCAAGAGTTAGAAAATACACATCTCCATCCTAGACTCATACTCCCAACCATAGGATTCCTGGAATCCAAGGGGCAGAAATTCAATCAGAAAATTCTCCTACATCATCTACCAAAACAGACCTAGGAGAGAAGACCTTCTTCACCTCCACAGGGGAACCTATTTTAATTGAAGAATTAGGAATACCTAGTGAGGAAGTAGAAGCTCTCTCTCATAGTCCATTAATAGAAGAACTAGAGGAGGAAGGAATAACCTTGTAGGTTGAGCCCTATATTAACTCTGAAGAAACTATAATGGTAGAAGAAGAACAAGATGGATAATTCACATTTTTTGGAGGAGGGGGTAGAGGGAGATGTGGAGGAAACAATGGAGGAGGTAGAGGTAATACTGGAGGAGGCAGAGGAAATAGGGAAGTAGATAAATCATTTGGATTCCCTATAGTATATGAGGAAACACATACCACAATGAAAAACATTTCACCATCTATTCTCCCGAACTTTTATGGGTTGAGAAGTGAGGATCCTGAAACATTTTTTTTTTGAGTTTGAAGTCTTGTGTAGAACCTATGACTCTCTAGGTGACTCTCAAAAACTCAAATTGTTCCCTTCAACACTAAAAGGGGCTGCTTTGAAATGGTTTATGGGGTTGATCACTTAATCCATTAAACTTGGAATGACATGAAATAGGCATTTTTGGATATATATTTGGATTATTGTATGCCTACCAATCATAAAAATGAGGTTTCAAAATGATGCAAAAGGAAGATGAAAACTTAGAGGATTTGAATGAGAGATTCAACTATAATTTGAAAAGAGAAAAGATGAACAATTTAGGTGAAGAAACTTTGGAAGTCTTTTGTTAAAGGCCATTCGAGATGAATGGATAGATATCCTTAACATGATGGGGAATGAAGATATCTCTCAACTTCCATTGAGTGACATAGCAGAACTATGTGCTCATCTCTCAAGAGGGAAATATAAAACCAAGAAAGGGCCAAGAGATCCTTCTCTTGTTAAAGAAAACAAATCTGCAATCGGATCTATAAGTAGGGTAAAAATTAGCAATATGCTTGATGAGTTTAAAACTGACATTTTAGGTAGCCTTAGTGAGCAACTATACACCCTTAAAATTCAAAACAAGCATAAAACAAAGGCTGATGCTTTAGCCATTTTTTGTCCAAAATGCAAAAAGAAACATGCTCTAAGGGAATGCCCTTTAGATGCAAAAATTGTAGAAAATTGTATGATTTGTTCAGAAAGTCATGAGACCAAGGATTTTCCTTCAATCCAAAGTCTTAAGGCTATCTTTCAAGAGGAAACTGTCCCAAATCCCATAGAATCTCTTTGTTTTGTTGCAAGAAGACCTTAGCAGGGGTCACAAAATCAAGGATTTAACAATCTGATGTATCTTCAACCCCCACCAAACTGGAATTCTTGGCAGCAACCTTGGCCTCAACCTCAATCTCAGTATCAATCTAAACCATGGGCATAAAGGGTACAAAATCCTATGGGAGATTTGCCCAATATTACCGATATCCTCCATCTTGTCAAAATCAGCCACAAAATCAGTAGCAACTTCCAAATCAAAACCCTCAACTTTCATTGCCATTTCTACAACAACCTCCACAACAAGGTCAAAATCCTCAACTCTTGCTTCCATTTCAATGAAAAACAAATCAACTAAGTGCCCAATCATTACCAAACCCCAATAATAAAAACCCTCAGAATGCTTATATGGTAGAAGGACAACAATTTCCAACTTACATGATTACTCCTTTAGATCTTAATGATGTTCAAGTTAGATCTGGTAGGATACTAGAAAAGGAAAAACTTTCTATAGTTATTCAAGAACAAGACACTTCTGAGGAGGATTCTTTGAAATTCAATAAAAGTTTTGAGGGAACATCCCTCCAAAACCAAAACATAGAAAAAAGAAAAAAAGAATCAATAAACACAACTCCTATAATTGAGCAACCAGCATCTAGTTCTACACCTCCTTTTCCTAAGAGATTACAAATTGATAGAGGGGTAGAAAAATAGATCTTATTGCCCAATTATGATTTTCTAGATGAATTTAAGAATGTTTGCATCAAAATTCCTTTGTTGCAAGCCATTAGAAAAATTCCTATTCTAGCTAAGACAATAAAGGAGTTGAGCATCAAAAGACTAAGAAGAAAACTAAGAGAAACAAAAGGAATTCACTTGGTAGGAAAAATAGCAGATATCATGATGGAAAATATTTCCATGCAGAAATATGTGGATCCAAGAAGTCCAATTGTCAAGACACATATAAATGGGATTGAAATTCCAAATAAATTGATTGACTTAGGGGCAGCAATAAACATTATGAGCAGACAAACTATGGAGCAGCTTAAACTTCCTAACCTTCTTTCACACCTACCCTACTGCAACTTGGAGATAGATCAGTAATTAAACGAGATGGTGTGCTAGAAGATATTTCAGTCTCCTTAGATTCTTGTGAATATCATATTGATTTTATGGTTTTAACTCCTAAGAATAATTTAGGATGACATCCACTCATATTAGGAAGACCTTGGTTGGCCACAACTGATGCTTTTATTAGTTGTAGATCTGCTGACATGTATATTTCTGATGGTAATTCAACAAAGAAATTTACTTTGTATCCTCCAGAAAAGTCAATAATAGAAATAGATGACAAAGAATGGATTAGTGATGAAGATGATATTCATCCTCTCTTTATTATATTTGAAATTAGTGAAGATAGTTAAATTTTGAACACATTGAAAAATTTTGAAACATCTTCAGAATATGATCATGCACAATTTCAAGAAATATCTAATATTGAATACTTGTCATCTAGGCAGATGTCTCTCTATTCTATGGAAGAGTTTGGTAGCTCTACAATTGAAATCTTTCCAAGTAGGACATTGAACATAAACAAAAATTTGGAGAAACTACAACAAGAAGAGCTAACCAAAATATTACAAAACCATTATGCTGCATTTTCATGGGAGTATACCGACATGAAAGGTATTGATCCTAAGACATGTATCCATCATATCTATATTGAGGAAAATAGTAGACCAATCAAACAACCTCAAAGAAGAATTAATCCAAATCTTACGGAAATTGTGAAAGAAGAGCTCCAAAAATTACTCAATGTAAACTTTATTTACCCAATTTCAGATAGCCAGTGGGTTTCTCCTTTGGTAATTATGCCTAAAAAGAATGTTAAATGGAGGGTGTGCATTGATTACCGAGAATTGAATAAAGTAACCTTGAAAGATCACTTTCATTTTACCTTTATTAAAAAATGTTAGATACATTAGCAGGGAAAATGTATTTCTCATTCTTGGATGGTTTTAGTGGTTATAATCAAATTCAGGTGGCACTTGAGGATCAGGATAAAACCAAATTTACTTGTCCATGGGGAACTTTTGCCTACCAAGGGCTTCCTTTTGGGTTATGTAATGCACCTGCAACATTCCAAAGAGCAGTACTATAAATTTTTTGTGATCTAATACATGATTGTGTAGAGGTATATATGGATGATTTTACAGTTTATGGTAACACATTTGAAGAAACTTTGGAGAATTTGGAAAAAGTCCTTAAAATATGTAAAGGAAAAAACCTTTCACTAAGCCATGAAAAATGCTTTATGATGTTTATAGAAGGTATTGTTTTAGGAAATCACATTTTAGGAGAAGGGATTAAAGTTGACAAATCTAAAGTTGAAGTTACCTCTAAATTGTCAATCCCAAATTTCCAAAAGGATGTTAGAAGTTTTCTAGGATTTACAGGATATTATAGAAGATTTATAGAAAACTTCACTAAAATAGCACCTCCACTCTTCAAATTGCTTACAAAAGATTGTGAATTCAAGTGGAATCTTGATTGCCAAATAGCATTTGAAACCTTGAAAGAAAAAATTTCTGAAGCACCTATCTTAAGAGGACCAAATTGGAAACTTCCTTTCCATATTTATACAAATGCTTCAGATACAGCGCTGGTAGCTGTATTGGGACAAAAAAATTTGATTCATTATGCCATTTACTATACAAGTAAAATTTGACTCCACTGAGTTGAATTATACTGTAGCTGAAAAAGAGTTCTTAGTTGTTGTTCATGCAATTAACAAGTTCAGACACTATATAACAGGCTATTAAACCCGTGTTCATACAGATCACTCTGCAATTAGATATTTGATGAATAAACCTATTACTAATGGTAGAGTTACAAGATGGATTTTACTTTTGCAAGAATTCAATATTACTGTGCTAGATAGACATGGAAACAAAACATAGTTTCTGATTTCTTGTCCAGGATTCAGAATATAAAAGAAGACTCTCCAATTGAAAATAAGTTTCCTAATGAATATCTCTTTGCAGTAACTACTCAAATTCCTTGGTTCGCAAATGTTGTTAATTACTTGGTTATAGGGAAGTTACCTTCACATTTATTTCCTAGAGAGAAAAGAAAGATTATTTAGGATAGTGCAAGATATTTGTGGATCACTAACGAATTGTAGAAAGCAGGGCCAAATATTATGATCAAAAGGTGTGTCAGGGAAGATGAGGTGCCTGATATGCTCAAATCATGTCATGATGAGCCATGTGGTGGAAACTTTGCTTACAAGAGGACAACCTATAAAATCCTTTCTTTAGGATATTTTTGGCCATCCATATTCAAATATGCTAAAGAATATGTCAGAACGTGTGACAACTGCCAAAGGGTAGGGAAACCTACTCCCTCAAATGAAATGCCATTACAACCTTAGGTACTTATCTAACCCTTTGAAAAATGGGCTTTATACTTTATTGGACATATTAATCTTCCATCCAAGCATAAAAAGTATATATTGGTATGCCCTGATTATGTCACCAAATGGGTAGAAGACAAAGCATTACTTTTTTCTAATGAAAATTTTGTAGTTAGTTTTCTTTTTTAGGATGTTCTCACCCGCTTTGGTGTTCCAAGATAAATTGTGATAGATCAGGGACTTCAATTCACATCCAACATGGTGGAGAAGCTTACGGAGGAATACAAAATCAAGCATAGGAAATCCACTCCTTATCATCTACAAGCAAATGGCCAAGTGGAGTCTACAAATAAAGTGATTGAAAGAATCCTCACCAAGACTGTGCATCTACATAGAAGAAATTGGGGAGGAACACAACTGGACATACACCCTATGAACTTGTTTATGGGAAGCAAGTCTTGTTCCCCATAGAGTTCTAAGTCAAAACTTTCAAGATGGCAGTCCAGTTGGGGATGGATTTATTAGAAGCTCAAAAGCATAGACTAGAGCAATTGAATGAAATTGATGAAATCAGGCAAGAGGTTATTCAAATGACTAGTCTAGCTCAGCAATAGAGGGCTAAGTGGCATGACAAGTACATCAAAGGCAAGAAGTTTCAAGAGGGATATTGGGCACTGTTATTTGATTCAAAGTTTAAATATTTTCAAGGGAAGTTTCAAACTCATTGGCTATGGCCATATGAGATTGAAACTTTTTTCAGTATTGGAGTAGTAAGGATCGGAACAATAGATGAAAGTCAAACTTCTCTCCTTGTGAATGGTCATAGATTGAAAATTTATCAAAAACCAATCTCAAAGGAGGAGTTCATTAAGATCTTTCAGAACAATTCTAAAATGAAGCTGGTGAAGAAGAATCCTTCTTCTCCACCAACTTAGTCTTTATTTCTCCTATCTAAAAAAATAAAAAATAGATAATTGTATAAGGTTGAAACCAATCACTGAATGGCATGCTTAGACAAAAAATATAGGGTGAAAATTAGAAGCTTCTGACACCCTATATTTCCCATTTCCTTTTCTGAAAAAAAAAAAAAAAAATGGTGACTCACCTTGCATTTCTGCAAAATTTATTGTTTTATCTCATTTTCACTCTGTTTTACTTTTGCAAAGTTTCACTTCACTCCACTATCATATTCCACCAATAAAATTTTCCCCTCCAACATTCATTCCATCTCCATTTTTCATTTATTATCTTGTCATATTTTCACTCACACAGCCATCTCCATTTCATTCATTCATAAAGTCATATTTATTCTCTGATTTACATTCTGCAGTTGTTTCCAGATTCTGCAGTTGTTCCCATTCCGTAGCTAATCCTGTTCTGCAACAACAGTTTGATCATCAGTCCAAGCATTAAGAGGGCAGTTCATAATAAAATTTCATATGTAGGTAATTGAGGGGAGAACAAAATTTGAAGACCAATAACATCTAAGCACCTGTGGAAGCAAACAACAAGAGATTAGCAAATGAAAAGGTATGGTTCTAAATGTAAAAACAAAAAAAATTCAAAAAGAAATACAAAACATAATTTTGTATAACTCATATAATCACATGACTCCTTGATTTATCATTATGATATTTGATTTCCATGATGATCCCACCACACCTTCCGTCTTTAATACCTAACGGTCTAATGATGCAATTTCCATTTTAAATTCAAATGACTCGTACTTAACCAGACTTCTCTAGCACACCTGTTAAACGGTTAGATTCATGACGTAACCTATTTGAATATGACTCCTGAAACCCTCATTGTTCATTTATTACACCAAGTTTTCTTGTCTTATATTTCCGCAGCCTTTTTTTCCATACAACCACTCTATTTTCCTATATTTTTTGCATACAAACATTCTATTACCTTGTGCACACAATCACTTTGTTTTCATATTCTTTGTGTATAACAATCAATCTGTTTTTCACACAGTTTACATATACAGTCAGCCACTCTGTTTTCATATACCTTGTGCACACCTTGTTTTCACACATTTTACGCATACAACTACTTTGTTTTCGTATACCTTGTATGTATAGTCATTTTATCCCATACTCATAGTCGTTTCACTTCCATATACTCTGTCACTTTGTCCCCATATCCATAGTTACTTTTGTTTCTATATACTAGTTGTTCCACTATCATATTCACAAGCCTCTTTACACAATCACTCCATTTCTTAATTAGTGAAGGGAATTTTTGAAGAATAGCATAGATCAGAGGTGATGGGGCTCATCTTCAGAACTGAACCCATAGGGGTGAAGTACATGGAACATTATCCTCAGTTGAAAGGATGTTGCAAAAGGCTGGCTAGTTGACTTCCATTGAAAATTCAATGGTTACAATAAAGAAATCACCAAATATTTTTCCAGATTGTTTCATGGGATAGATGTGGAAATAGGTGACATAAAGTTTGCAGTGACCGAGTCTTTTATTGCTGAAGCAACCGAGCTACCAAGGCTAGGAGAGAGGTGATTCAAGAATAAAGAATTCCATGATGAAACCTGGAAGGTCATTCTCAAAAATCCAGGTATTGACACTTCAATTTTTAAGAAAGGAATTTCAATCTCTACACTTAAGGGCACATGGAGTAGCATGCTATTAATTTTGAAAAGGTTTATTACATGCGAGGGAAGGTTTGGTTCCATGTATGTATATCACATAATACTGTTAATGAATTTTCTTGAATATGGAACCCTCAATCTCCCATTTTTCGTATTGAATAGTTTGAGAAGGATGACCACTAGTGTTCAGAAGAATATTGAAGTAATAGAAACCACACTTTATCATCATGGACTAGTAAAAAATTTAGTTGAACATCTCTTAAAGAGTGTAGGGGAAAATGTATGGGAAACATCGGATGACTTTTTGGTCAGAAACTTCTTCCAAGATGCTCAATAATTGCCTAAGGGGAGTTCTGTAAAAAAAAGTAGGAGAAGGAAAACTAGTCCCACGATTCAAAACACTCCTGAGACTTCAGTGCAGAAAAAAAATGAAGAGGACCCCATCTCTAAAACATTAACAGAGATCAAAAAGTAGACAAAGCAGAGGAACAAAATGAAAGACAAGGTTGAGGAAATCCATAAGAATGTTCTTGAACCTTCATCATCTAAGGAGGATGAACAATTGCTTTCAGAGAAATTAATCAAAATCAGAGAACAGGTCAAGAAGGATAAAGAAAAAGGAAAAAGGAAAAGGGAAACAAGTGATAGAAGAAGAAATCATAGGCTCCCAAAGTTTGAGGAGAAGTTCTAGACTCAGGGCAAGGTGAAGAAATCGAAATCAAAAGAGACCCAATTCACAGATTTAGGGGAAGAAACTCCAACTCCAACTCAATCCCAAGATAATATTCCATATGAGAAAAGCCTATAGATCTCTCCTCAACAAAACTTTGAAAGCAACCCAAGAAAAGCCTCTCCAAGCATTGATTCAGTCCAACAGCAAATTTATGACTACATAGAGTCATTGGAGAAAAATTGTACATTAGTGGACCCAGGAACTTCATCTAATCTTGAGCAGCCTGCCACATCACAAGAAACTTTGACTAGCTCACTTAAACAAGAAATATATGAGCTAGAAGTTCTAAATAGGCATATCCAAAGAGAAAATGAATCCTTAAAATAACATAACAAGTTGGATAATATTATCCATGATAACACTATGCTTCACTTGGGTTTATGGCACAAGAAGAACAGAAAACTAAAAAGGAAGAATAAGAAGCTAAACAGGGCACTTATCAACCTCAAGTACAGATTTCTCATGAGGAGGCCTAGGATAGAAGTTGGTGCAAAGAAAAGCAAGAAGAGATTGGATGTTTTTGCTAAAGTCTCAGAAAAATGCAGTAGGAGGATGGAGTTCACAATTTTGATTGCATGGGGACATGTAATAGTCTAGAAGTGGGGGTATGTTGAGTTCCAAAACTGCCTTTCCCTTAGCTACTTTTCTCATCCTTCCTTCTCTGTTTTTCCATGAAAAATGTATCCTTATCATCAAAAACCATTATACATTGCCTCAAGGAGTATATTTCAGTGATTTACATGTTATACTTTTATTTTTTCTATTTGAATAAGTTTTTGACTTTTAGCTATGGAACGCAGCCACATTCTACAGCTAATCGACTATTCTGTAGCTACTTTCACTCTTTTGCAGGTTCCAAGTGTCAAGAGGGAAAAAAGACTACATGGGTAGCTTGGAAAACATCAGGCCATGGATCGTATCCTATTCATCTGGCCTAGATCGACGAAGAAAACTTTGGTCAAAGGGAAGTCAAACATAGAAACCTATGGCAAACAAAACTCTATTTTGCACATGTTTCTTAGCAATGGGATCCAAAGTAGTTTCCTGAGGCCATGGAATTCATCTACCACATGTGCAAACAAAATCCAACAGCCACTACCATAAGATTTATATTTGCAAGCAACCAAGGACAAGAATTTTGCATACTTGCCTGTCTACGTGTTTCGTTGTAGCTTAATTCTATCTTTAAAACAGTTGTATAGTTTCCCTATATATACCTGTCTGAAGAACACAGAACAAGCTAAGTTTTGCTTATGTATTGAGTTCAGATTTTTGCTCTGTAGTTTGAAGAACTCATTCTCTGTTTCAATATAAAGACTTTGTTTCATGGATACCTGAAGCATTGTTGGAGTGTTGATTAAGTGTTCATAATCTGAGACCTTTGCGGAGGGCCCCTGCATTGGTCAAGGTTACATTTTATTTCTATTTTGTTTTTCATGGTTAATTGTAAATTCACTGTGTTTTTTTCATGATGTTTATGACCATTTTCTAACTCTATTCATAATGTAGTTTGTGTTCACATAATAGATCTTTTGTTTTATTACTTTCTAGTTTCTTATCAGTAGCTTGAAGTTGATGTCAATAGCATAGACTAATTTATATTTGTTGATCATTAGTCTAGTTTCTTTCATCTGTTGTTCATTAGTCTTTAGATTTTTGAATGCCATTTTGATGTTATTTTAATAACTCATGTTGTAAGTGAATATTTCCGAAAGTCCTTTCAGTTGATGGTTCATCTTAAAAACTAAGTGGTGAAGTATTTCATTTATGAATGAGTCTTTCTCTGCATTTTTATGTTTACTTTTTCTTAGCACAACGAAGTATGGAGTCCCTCAAAATGCCATCACAAGGAGGTAGTTCTCCCAAAATTGTATAGCAGAGTGACAAAGAACTTCATTTAGCTGTTATAGTAGATTAATTGCAATTTCACTTTCAGTCTTAGTCTTTCATTTAATTTTATTATAATTTCATTCTTAGTTTTAGAACAATAAAGTATTGAATCCCTCAAAATGATATAACAAGGAGGTAGTTCTCCCAAAAGTGTAGTAGAGTGACAAGACACTTCATTTAGTTTTCATGACAGATTAGTTGCAATTCCATTTTTCAGTTGTTCATTAAGTTTTTGATTCTGCGATAAATTAGACAATAGTTGTAATATTATTTTCAGTGCTTCATTTTTGGGTCATCATAGATAGCTGCAATCAGTTTTAATATTAGCTCTCATTTCATTTCTTTAGATCCCTAGCAGCAGCAGATTTATGAATTAAAAGATCAAACCCCCAAAACAACATAAAACTCAAAAACACTGAAGTAGGAAGGGCCATCTAGCACATATAGTGCACTACACTTCATCAGTTTACGATACCCAGATTGATAATTTATGTATAGCAATTTAGGACACTAAATTGACCAAACACCTGGTATGAGGCAAATTTTATGTCTAAAAAATAATTTGTTATATCTATAAACAATGATATGTGAATATATATAATAAACGATTTTTTTTTTAACGGGTAAGGATTTGATATCAATAAAAATTGGATTATGGGTTAGAACCTTAATACAATTTTTATGATTTTTAACATATAACTATTCATTAGTCCATGCAAAATGATTGTTGGCTCTAGGTTGTAATTCCTTCCTATACTGAATACATAATTACTGAAAATTTGATAAAAATACCCAAGTATTAAGAAATATTTACATGGCAATAGAGATCTTCAGGATTTTTGAAACCTTCAGACACTAACAAAGAGTCTATTCTTTAGTGACAACCATGACCAAAAGAATCAGACCCTCGTGAGTAATGAGCTTTTTTCCTTTCTATAGCAACATTGGAACCATATCCCATTAAGTCAAGTTGTGAGTTGCCATGCTTGAAGATCTCCAACACAGTAACCCAGGCACTTAGAGAATTAACCTCCTCTCACAAACCATTTAGCATTTGCTCCATACTATTATGATGCTTGAGTAACTTGGTTTCCAAAAAGAGTTGAAATGATTGGCTTTTCCTTTCTACCATACCTCCTTATTGTTGCGTAGTTGCAAAGAGTACTTCAACCACATCAAATAACTTGTCAAACAGCATGATAACATTGAAATTTTATGAAATTGATGAAGAATCTGCCATTTCAGAAGAAAATCCCTACACCCAATAAGATAATTCACAAACAAATATTATCCACAATCCTAAATAATCATGGATCAACGACACTTGGGAAATCTAGGAGGTCAGATGATTCATTAAATAAACAAAGTTGAAACCCTACCATGAGCCTGACTATAACAATATTTATAAAGCCATACTAGAATCCTTAGAAGTACACAGAATAGACGATTGATGAATACCATGGGATGAAAAAATTAAAACCATCCCATTGCGCAATCAATGAAACTCCATTGTCGAGATATTCCATAACAATTCCCACCTGAATCTAATTAAATAGATCAAACACCCTATACTAGAGTCATATAATATAAAATAACACCTATAAAATAACATAATACATCGGGGAGGAGATCTGAGGATCTGTGGTTGGAAAATGAAAGGCCATCGTATCTCGACGCCCTTCCTTTGCTAGAATCTAGCCAAAGGCTGGGCTGATTGAGAGGTAAATGACCTCGAACAAATTTGAAAAATATTTCCCATGATGACATGATTAATGAGGAGATAAATGCACCTTGGGATTCCAATCATATCTAAGGAATAGGGGAATTAATAAAACAATGATCCATTTCCATTCTTCCTTGACCCAATGCAGATCATTTTTTGGCAAGAGCATCTTCCACCTAATTTTAATGCCTATATACTTGGAATAATTCTAACCACTCAAACCAAGAGGCGATTATGATACCCCTTTGAAGCAAAGGAGAATAATTTAATCATGTGCCCTCTTAACCTTGACTATTTTTTGAATAACAAACATTGAATAATCAAAAACTATTAGGCTAGATATTTTCTTTGCAAGAGTTATTTCCAAACCCTTTCATAAAGCAAGGTACTCAAATTGATTATTGGTCACAAGACCAATTCCCTAAGCATATTGTGACAAAATATTTCCATCGGTGCTGAAAAATTCCCCTCACGCTCCTACCTCCCTTGGATTTCCTCTTGAAGCCTCATCGAAAAAAAGAGAAAACTAGGCTTTCTCCAATCTCCATTGAGAGAAGTATGGTTGATTGGGATTGATAAAAGGAATCTCATTACTAGCTTGAAGATGCATACATTTACATGGAAGATTGAGATCCTTATTTCCTTTATTCATTCATGCTCTAATTTGTTAAGATCCCCAATTTCTTTGACATTGAATCCCCTAGCTAGAGGAAATAACTTCGGAGAGCATATTTTTTGCTTTAAGGGTGGCCATCTGAGGATTTAAGATCTCATTTTTAAATATGGCTTTATCTTGGAAATGAAAATGGACCAGCAAAGGGACTTAGGAAGGGCTTCCCAACATCTTATTGGTAGATAGGAGACTATTCAAATCCATGTAAATTTATATCTCCATAGTTCAAGCATTTCCACCCATGATCCTAGAATAAAGGCAATAGCATACTTAAGAGAAAGCATTATTCGTATGGACTCCAAAGAGAAGGGGTAGAGACACAATAAGTGAGGTATGTTTTCCTCAAAATTGGAGCATGAGATACATCTTTATGGACCATATTAAATATTTATTTTCCTGAGTTTTTATGATATGAGGATTTTTTGGTGATTAAGAATCCAACAAAATGTATTCACTTTTGGATACCATCATTGTTATAAAAAAATTGACCACATGACAAGCCTCATCATTGGGCAACTATATGGACCTTCATTCACCTACTAGATTAGCAAAATCAACTCTTCTCACAAATCATTACATGTTTTGATTATATTTTGTTTAATTATATGAGTCAAAGTGAGATATTATGGCTAGTGGACTAATGTGCATTAAATGCAGGTTTGTGAGTGAAAATCAGGGACTTTTGGAAAGATTAAAGGATGAAACTCAAATGGGACAAGGAAGAGAGATTGTAGGAGATAAATTACTCCTCCCTCATTCGAATATTCCTCCATCAATCACACTAGCTCGGAGTACAAGAAACCAAGTCATGAAGATCAAAAGGCAGCTGAGCAAGTGATAATCAAAGAGTTAGTTCATCTCGATTTTGGGAGCCGAGCCTCCCTAGATTTAAGGAATCCATTGGAGACTTCAATTGTATAAATAAAGAGGCCTAGAGCCTCATTAGGATTCAAATCTTTGTTGTAAAACTGCTAGTTATTTTGGAGCTCCAAACTTGTGAAATACATTGCTATGTAATTTTTTGTTTTGATAATGAGAATGAGATTTTTCATGATCCAGTACTGAGTTAACTCAAAATTCTGAATCTCTTGGGTTAGGACCCATCCCTAGCAGCCAATGCTGCTCTTCTTGTATCTATATGCTTAGAGTAGCTTCATAGATTCATGGTTAAATTGTCTTTAGAAGTATTTCATTGCAAGTAGTGTAGATTTGATTAAGTTTGTTTATTAGTTTGCTTCCATTTGTGCTTTAATTCAGGGGTAGGTTAGAAGGGATAAAAGGAACACCAAAATTTTTTAAATAGGTGTCTTGGCCTCACTTCCTCCTCTAGGGATCACGATTTGAGGAAAGGACTCCTATGCAGTCTTAAAAAGACAAATTTCTACTTTCTCATAGAATTTAGAGTTTACCTTAATTGTACCAACATTTGATCAGTTTGCAAGTGTCTGATTTAATTACCATATCTTCCATTTTCAGTCTTACAATATATCTCATCAATGACTTCGTCTTATTCTGCAAATTTTCCCCATGCATGAAGTAGACAACTAGCTTATTAAACTCTGCATTCCTAGCTCATTGAAATTCTTCTTGTTTACATGATTTTTGGGAAAATCTCATTGTTTGATGCAATGCAAGTGTTTCAGAAATAGAGAAAGATTTCATAGCAAGAATCCTCCTTCCAACTTCATCCATCCATAATCATTCCTTGCTTTCACTAAGACCTTCACCAATTTCATCATTTTACGTGGAAAATTCTCCAACCATGTTAAGCAAATCCAACCATCTCCCAACCTTGGTTTTTAGTTCTGAGTGATCCTAGGCATTTTCTTACTCCACTCCATCCACCAACCACCTTCCCTAAGCCTTCCATCACCTTCAACACCCACCATTTTTCTCTCGGCTATATCTTGTAGAAATACAGGGAATCCTGTAAGTTTTTAGGACATCCTGTAGGCTTTTCTGTAGTGGCCTGTTTTGAGGCCAAATTGAAGGAAAACCTCTAGGAAGCCACACAAGGTCACCTAAGGGTCTCCCAAACCTCCCAACCATCCACTAGCATCCCTAAGCCACCTGCCACATCACCAAAAGAGATTAGCCTTCACACATGTTTTCCCATAAAAAGAATAAAAAGAAAAAAACAGATTTATTTCAGTCCTTTACATGGACAATAGTGATGTTTGATGTTTTGAATTTTCATGCTTAGAATAGTAGCATTTCATACATGTTATCTTGGAATTCTTGTAAAGCCTAGTTTCTCAACAGTTAGTTAGGAAATTGTGTGTTTTTGGCATTGGATTTCAGTCCTTTTCCTTATTGGAGTAGGCAAGCTTTCTCCTAGAGTAATTTCTCTTTCTTTCATCAGTAATAAAACTTCTTCGGAATCCATAGAAGTCTGGCTTGAAAGCCCTAGTGGTCTCTCGCTAGTTGAACAACGACAAAAGGCAGAACCATCACTTTTACTTGTGTATACAGCACTGTCACCTCCAAGTTTTTACAAACCTCAAGTTGATAAAGTAAATCTAGTAGTCCCAAGAGTTGTAGCATCCTTGTTGCAATACTGGTGATCATCACCACACTCTACTCGAAGGAGGGTGGGGAAGCCACATGACGAAATGTGAATATCCCAACCTTGTTTTATATTTATGCTGGGGACTTAGGTTCCATGTTTGAAGATCCTACCAAAGAATGAAGATAGGAGCTAGGTCTTCTAAGTTGAGAATCGAATAGTCCCATTGGAGCCCTAGATGGGGCGGAAACTCTGGCCTAAGACAACATATCCAATGCCCTTGAATGTTCCAATGCAAAATATATTTTAATTTCTTATAACTATTATGTTGCATCTAGAAACCTAGATCTCTTAAATCCTACATTCTCCTAGAAGGCCATTGGAGGATAAATTTTATTTCCATAGATCAATGTGGGCTCCATTACTAGCACACCAATTGATATGTTCAATAATGAAAGGGGTGACCTCTTTACATAACTCCCATATTTTAGATCTAGAACCAGACCAATTAGTTGATTCCACCCTGAGGAAGTGATTTTTGTTGAAGTATTTTTGTTCCAAAGGCTAGGTTCATAAACATAGGATATTTCACAGCTAAGCCACCATTTGCCTTTGGAAGGAGAAAAATATTCCAATGAACCAGGTGGAATTTATTTTCACTCTTTTTTCATCTTTTACATAAAAAATTATGGATCAAGACACTCATTTGAGTGATCACAGATTTTGGAACCAAAATACTAGAGAAAATATATAAGTGGAGGGAAGATAAGACAAATTTTATCAGAATCACCCAACTAGTACTGGTTAGCCATTGAGCTCCCTAGGCCTAAATTTTCTTCTTAAATATATTTATGGTGTCATACTAGCTTTCCAAATTAGAGGTGCCCAAAGAGATTGGGATTCCATGATATTTAAAAAAATATCATTCGGATTCCAAAGGAAATTCCAAAACCTTGGAAATCTCTTAAAGGGTTGAAACATGGCTATTCCATCCAAATAGTCAACTCTTCTTTTTATTAACGAGACCCCTAAAGATATCTAGATATTGATCAATGGTCTATTTAAATCTTACTGCAATTAGCTTTCAGGCACACCCCAAGAGAAGTGCATTTTCGACAAAATAAGAATGATTTAATTATTTTATGTTCCTAGCTATACTCAGGCCCTTTAATCTTCCATCAACCCTGGAAAGCTCCAAATTTCGCTAAGAATTTATGCCACTGAAATGTATAATAAATGGGAGAGGGGGCATCCTTGCATCAATCTCCTTGAGGATAAAAGAAATTACAATGGCGGCCATTAACAATGGAGCATCCAATTATTGCCAATACAATCTTTAGTCCGTTTGATGAACTCTATGTAGAACCCAAAATTTTCCATGACAGTAAAAAAGAAAGAGTGATGAAGTCTATAAAAAGAAGTTTTCATATCATTTTTGATAACCATACCTAGTTTGTCACATTGTTAGTAGAGTTAATAACCTCTTGTTCTATAATAACATTGTCTCGAATTTGTTTATGCTTCATAAAGCCACCCTGATTTTCCAAGATTATTGCAGGTAATATCTTTCTTAATTTTTTAGCTATATCTTTAGTCAATATCTTATGATATGAAAGGAAGATTTTGTATTCCCACACATATTCCCTTTTAATATGGAAGAATTCAAATTTTGAAAAATATCCTTCTTGATTAGGACCCAAAAGCATTTATAGAAACTGATGGAAAAATCATCGAGACCAGGGGCTTTATTTGGGTCAAGAGACCAAATGACCTCAATCACCTTATCTTCCTCAATCATCTTGATGTGATCAAGGTTTTCCATTTCTGAGACAATAGTAGGAAGACATGAGATAAAAGAGTATAAACCCATGAAAAAGGAAATTCTTCTTGCTTGATCTGAGGGAAGGAGGATACTTTGGATTGACCCTTTGGAGTGATTTATTTGAACCGATTCATGATCTCCCTAACTCTAGATTGCTTGTGAAAAAAAAGAATTATTCCAATCCCCATACCCGAGCCAAATACTTCTCAACTTTAGCCACTGATATTCCTCATCTTGCATACTAATAAGGTGAATCTACCTACTTATTTTCTTTTTTTTTCGATGAGCCACTCTGAGACTAGAGCATTATCCATCTAATCTTGATGAGTCTTAAGGTGTCTGATGAGGTCAAATTTTTCTTGACCTGGAAGCTTAAAGTTAAATTTTTCCCAGTTTCAAAGATCTTTCTTCACCATTTTTAATTTAGTCTCCCACACAAAGGCAACAAAATTTACCAGATATGCCCAAGCATGTTTTATTAATTTATTACTCCTTCCTTTTGTAGCCACCTTGGGTTGAATTAGAATTGGATCGAGCTCAAATCCTTAGGAGGGTTTATATTTAACTCAATAGGTCAGTGGTATGAATGCCCCCAAGCCAAAATCGAAGAGAAGCACTCAATTCCTTTTACCAACCAATTGGTATGAATAAGAAAGCGGTCCAACTTAGTTGTAATGTGATCATAACAACTTCTTTGATTAGACCAAGTGTATTTCCCCTTTTCAGGAGCTATATCCAGGAGATCCCATTCATTTATAAGATCTTCCAAACTTTCTCGAAAGGGGTCTCTAACGACACTTCCTCCACACTTCTATGACTAGATAAGAATAGTATTGAAGTATCCACCAATCTTGTCAATATGCAATTGTTCCTCCTTTAATCTGATTAAGGAGTCCCAAAGTTCACCCTTATAAATGTAGATGACAGATGTGTAAACATTACAAAGGAAACTACTTCTTTTTTATTCTTATCTTCTAACCAAACAAACACCCAATGTCTTGTCCTGGAACTAGATTTTAACAAAAAAAGGAGACTGACCATAATGTACTTAGGCCTCTAGAAGCTCCACAAGATCTTTGTGATATACCAAAATTGTCTCTCACGATGGACCTAGATATAGATAGGATCTCCTCTTCTACTAGTTTAATTTCTTGCAAAAATTAGACTTGCGATTTTTCAATTCTAACTAAATCTTTTACCGCGGGGATTTAATGGGGTTTCCCAGTGCCATAATATTCTAGGATACAAATTTCATTTAATATTATAGGCATTTGAATTACCTCCTCCAGACTTCATGCTCCCATATTCTCTATTGCTCACATTCTTGAGACTTTTTGTAATTTGTGGTTGGTTTCCTAACTTTATGTTTTTTTCCACTGCTGCTTCCCTTATGTTTTTATTGTAAGGACTTCCTCCCTTTTATTATTTTCCAGCTTATTATTGGTGGAATCTCTTTCCTAGCTAAGTATCTTCTTATCACTTCTTGTAAGCAAATTTCCTACTCCCTCCTCTATTTCTTGAGGCTCTATTCTCACACAGTTTGGTCATTTTTCCCTCCTATCATGGTTTGTCGAAGTCATAGAGTTGTGCTAAATATGAGATTGGATGATACTGGTAGGAATCATTTCTCTTAATATTTCTTCCTCTTGAATCTCCCCCAATTCTCCTTTTCCTTTTTTTTTCTTCGGAACCTGGTGCTTCCTTTCCTCTATTTGGCTCCACTTGTTGATTCTCTTCTTGTGACAAAATTTCATAGGGATTGGCAAAAGTTGAGGCAACATTCTTAGTTATGGTTTTAGGATTTTTTACACCAACCTTTCCCCTATTTCCTCCCTTTTTTGGGTGTTTTGTTGATCATCCTGTGTTGGGGTCGTTCCATCTCCATTTCCAGACTGATATTTTTTTCAATCTCAAGAAAAATTCCCATATTCATGACAACTTTTACATTTAAACAAAAGTTATTTGTAGTCAAGTGAACGAATGTGGGTCCACTCCCATTCGGTTAGGACAATATCAAAGGGAATACCTCTATCAATATCCACTTCCATGCAAATTTTAGCACACGCAAATTTCTAATCTTTACAGTCATCACAATCAAGGTATCGATTGATGCCATTACCTATTGCCTTCATGCACTTGTCACTCCAATTGTAAATCGATAAGTAAGGAAGATTAACCGAAATGAGCATCTAATTTGGGATGTCCTTTTCTGAGTTTAAATCCAAGGACCAATATTTCAAGTAAATCCCCCCTGGAGCCATAAAAAATATGACCCCTTTTGAAATACTATGTCTCGATCATTCTTTTACTCGAAGATAAAAGCAAAAATATGTTACCCATTGCAAAACCGTCAAGATTCCCCTTCATCATTAATTCCCATGCCTTGTTGACCATTGTTCAATGGACATGGGTGAAGGCCACATACCCATGAAATTCCCAACCAGGGACCCGTTAGAAAAAGTAAGGGAGGTTTTCCAAAAACCTTGAGGGAGAGCAACTAATAAGGTATTCTTAGAATTTTTGAAGAATCTTGTATATTGTTCTTTTATTCTAGGATTTATTTTGAGGGATGCGATCATAGCATGAAAGGTGGAATCCTAACTACAAGGAGGGGAATAGGGTCCCCCAGGCCCAAATCCATCTAAGTTCAACAAAAAAAGTTTCTACTAATAGTAAAGGGATTAGGGTTTCAAGTTGTTATGATTCAGTTTGCCCACTCTCTTATTTTTTCACTCTAAAAATATAACAAATGGATGTTCATTGAGAAAAGAGTCATCCATAGACCCACCAAGCACTAGTGAAAGGATTCTTATCATAAAAAATACAACATCACGACTTTTCATGCCTTCAAAAGTGTTCACCCCTGAACCCTGGTCATCATGCTTCTTCCATAATTTAATTTGGAGTTATAATGAGCCCAGGAACCACCAAAACCCATTTAAAATAAAAATTTAAATTAACCATCAGAGAAAATGGCTCTTTCAAGGCAGATTATACAAAATGATAATTTTTCATTAGTGGCTATACAAAAATGGGATTTTTGACCTCCTAACTATGTAACAAAATGCATTTTGCCAAAGAAAAATAATAAATTAAAATATGACATCTCACCTCGTGGTGGCCAGATTTGAACCTCCAATGTTATCCTCCCAATAAAATCTTGTCACGAATCATGTTATTTGTTCTTCCTTGGAATGTCAAGGTTTCAAACTAATTTTACTATAAACACTTTTATTCCAAGGAACTATGACTGAGTTGTGACCCCATGTCACTCCACGTGGGAAATTCTATCATCAAAGTGTACCAAGGAACTAATCATCATTCTTTTAGGAGTTGAATATTGTTTTATAATAATTGTGAAATAAATCATTGTTCATAATCTTCCACATTATGTGTATAAAAATAAATATTCATTCGGAGTTGTCAACCAAGCTATAGAGCACAACATAGGATTCAAACCAAAATTAATCCATGAATCCAATCATATTTTGAAGGTCAATCACCATTCTGTCTTGGATTCAGAGTTATCAATAGAGCCGTAGATAACCAAAATTAGTATGAAACTAGATCATACTGCAAGGGCCAATCAGGGATACTTCAACCACAAAATGCATTTGGAGTGCCAACATACTCATAGAGCACGCATAGATCATAGAAAATGGGAAGCACTTCCATAGGAATAAACCATAAAACCAGTCATATGAAATCAATCCATGTAACCAATACTACCAAGGTTGATCACCATCCGGTCAATTTTTATTACTATTCCATCAAATCCAATCACCATATGTCACAAAATGTGTTTGGACTATCACAAAGAACGCATATACAAATAAGGAACGCTTCCATGTGACTCAAACATGCAACAAATGATATAAAACAAATAATGTCAAGGTCAATCATTGTTCCATCAAAGTTTATCATTGCTTTTCACAATATATGTTTGGAATTCCATAGAGCATGCATAGATCAACACTTCCATAGGACTTGACCATGCAACCAATCATACTATAAAGTTTGATTTCCATTCCATTAAAGCCTATCACCATTCCATCTTCCACATGGCATGCATAGATTATATGCAACATGAAACACTTCATCAGGACTTAATATGAACTCATTCCATGAAGCTAAACATAATCAAGCACAGAAATTGTCTTCGCCAAATTTGAATTGTGACCATTCCATGAAACCAAAATATGATCACAGATATCATACAATATGTGTTTGTTCGAGTTGTTTCACTTTGGCACTCAAAGCTTATTTATATTAATTTGGTGGTCCCATATTGGTTCGTGGGAGACGATCACGGGCCAATATCCATGCCCATAAACTTGGAGAAGCCGAACATGTGACCGTGTGAGTCATTCACCATATGACCATTAGTAATAACAAATCTGTCCTATTGGCTCAATATGACCATGTCACGTGACCCTAGCCCTAGGTTCCATGGGCGCCAACATGATGACATCAGCATGACATCATCATTCCACATGGTAGCTTGAGAGGGGTGCCACATGTCACATATTTATACTTTTCACCAATCTGTTGGAGCAAACAATGCACAACGGAAATTTAAAAGGCATACACAACACACACACAATCATAAAAAATAACACAAAGATTTAACGTGGTTCATCCAACCAATCTAGGCTACATCCACCAAACAGAGGCATCGGCAATCTTATTATTCAACAAGATATTACAACAATTTAATTCCTCACACACTCTCAGCTCACTCTCACTTATCCTCTACGGGCTTACATTTTTTTATAGTTGGGAGTATAAAACTGAATCATAAATTCTCTCACAACAAATATAGGATGGAATAACTCCTCCTCAAGAATAAATGGAGCTAATATAGCAACAAATCCTATTGTTGTCACCTACATGAGATTTTTGCCAAAATTAATAAACAGAAAATCTCAACAATCTCCACCTTGACAACAATTAGCCTGATACCCTGTTTCTTTATTATTTTATCTTTTCTGCAAGCCAAGAGAAGCCAGACAGCAACGTAGCTTCTCCAACAAAATTGGTTTCGTGAACATGTCTACACAGTTCTCCTTTGTATGCACTTTTTCAAGAGAGACACCCCTTTCAGTGATAACCTGTCTTACAAAAAGGTACTTGATAGGTATATGCTTTGATTTACTATGATAGGCCAGATTCTTAGCCAAATGAATTGCACTTTGACTATCACAAAATAACTTGATGTTATCCTGTAACCTACCAAATTCACCAAACAAACCTTTCAAACGAATCGCTTCTTTGCAAGCATGTGAAGCAGCTATGTATTCTGCTTCAGTAGTGGATAAAGCAACAATGTTTTGTAGTTTTGACATCCATTTAATAGCTCCACATGCAAGAGTAAAGACATACCTTGATGTTGACCTTCTCTTATCCAAATCACCTGCAAAATTGGAATCAACATATCTACAAACAAATTCACTACTCCTGTTATAAGTGATGCAATAATCACTTGTGCCTCTCAAATACCGAAGCACCCATTTCACTGCTGACCAGTGTTCTTTTCTTGGATTTGCCATATACCTACTGACAACCCCAACTGCATGTGAAATATCTGATCGAGTACAAACCATCGCATACATCAAACAACCTACTACATTGGCATACAGAATTCAAGACATATATTTTTTTTCTTCATTTGTATTAGGACATAAACTAGAAGAAAGCTTAAAATGGGAAGCTAAAGGGACTGACATAGGCTTCATATTGTTCATACCAAACCTCAAGAGTATTTTATCAATATACTTTTGTTATGATAGCCACAACTTACCATTTCTCCTGTCTCTGAAAATATCCATGCCCAAAATCTATCTTGTTGCTCCTAGATCTTTCATATCAAATGTCCTAGCCATCTGAGCCTTTAACCTGTTGATCTCTATTATGCTTTTGCTTGCTAAAAGCATATCGTCGACATACAACACTAAGATAATGAACATGCCATTACTTAATTGCTTAAAGTAAACACAATCATCATATTCACTTCTTATATAATTTTGACTCGTCATGAAAGAATCAAATTTCTTGTACCTTTGTCGAGGCGACTACTTCAAACCATACAATGATTTCTTGAGCCTGCAGAAAAATTTCTTGTTGCAATTTTGAATAAACCCTTTTGTTCGTTCCATGTAAATCTCCTCATCTAAATCTCCATGTAAAAATGCAGTTTTAACATCTAGTTGTTGTAATTCTAAATCAAGTAAAGCAACTAATGCTAATACAATTCGAATTGAAACAATTTTTACAACTGGTGAAAGTATCTCATGAAAATCAATGCCTTCTTTCTAAGAAAAACCTTTTGCGACCAACCTTTATTTGTACCTATCCTCTGTATCATCAACACCCCTTTTCAATTAGTAAACCCATTTACATCCCACAGCTTTTCTGTCTTTAGGAAGTTCTACCAGATCCCATGTGCCATTCTTGTCTAATGCCATCATCTCGTCCTTCATAGATTCTTTCCACTTTTCACTTTTAGAACATTCTACAGCTTCCTGATAGCACAAAGGTTCATCATCATTAGAGGTTAAAGCAACTGAAGTAACATAATCATCATACCTTTTAGGAGGACTTGTGGACCTCCTTAAATATGTTTCTAGTACTTCCACAATTTGTTGATTATTATCTATAGGAATTTCTTCATGATCTGCATTTGAAACATGTTCATGATCTACATTTGAAACTTGTTCATGATTTGCATCTGAAACTTGTCCATCTTGACTATCATCAGTATTTGAACTGGTTTCAAACTGAATGTGTTGAAGCTTAGATACATTATCCTGTTTCAATTTATCATCTACATCTGAATTTTCAAGTGAGGATTCATTAAATTTAACATCTCTATTAATGATGATCTTGTGAGTAGTAGGATCCCACAATCTGTATCCCTTAGTCCCACCACCATATCCAACAAAGATATATCTTTTTGATTTTGGGTCTAATTTAGAACGTTGATGTTTCGGAACTAGAGCATATGCATCACAACCAAAAACTTTTAGTTTAGAATAATCACAAGGATGACCTTTCCATACCTCTTGAGGAATTTTGCATCCTGTCGTCATTGATGGTGATTGATTTATCAAATAACAAGCTGTAGAAACTGCTTCTGTCCACAATTCCTTCTGCAAATTGGCGTTACTAAGCATACTTCTTGCTCTTTCTAAAAGAGTCCTCTTCATGCGTTAAACAACTCCATTTTGCTGAGGAGTATATACAATGGTCTTATGTCTTTCGATCCTAGCGTCCTTGCAATAATTTTCAAATTCCTATGAAGTAAACTCACCACCATTGTCAGTTCTTCAACATTTAATGGTTCTTCCAGTGATGTTTTCAA
Organism: Pinus taeda; assembly: GCA_000404065.3. Classification (NCBI taxonomy): domain Eukaryota; kingdom Viridiplantae; phylum Streptophyta; class Pinopsida; order Pinales; family Pinaceae; genus Pinus; species Pinus taeda. The sequence continues at coordinate 72,039 of APFE030414468.1, forward strand.
CTAATGCTCTAAACTGTTTGAAAATTGTAAATACATCAGACTACTTCTTTAACATGTAGACCCACACTTTTCTATAGAAATCATCAATAAAAGATACAAAATATGACGATCCTCCATATGAGGTTGTAGGAGATGGACCCCAAACATCAGAATGGATATAATCAAGGATTCCCTTACTAGTATGTTTTCCAGTTTTAAACTTATGCTTGCTTTATTTCCCAAATAGTCAATGTTTGCAGAAATCTAACTTAACAAACTTTAAATTAGGAAGTAACTTACGATAAAATAAAATATTTAATCCTCTTTCGCTCATATGGCCCAACCTTTGATGCCATAAACGAATAGAATTACTATCATTTTCAGACACTATAGAAACATGATCTGACTCTATTATTCCTTCTAACTGAAAAAGATTTCCAACTTTCTTTGCTTTCATTACTAGTAAAATTCCTTTATAAACTTTCATTACTCCAACTTGAATAAAATTTTTATATCCATTAGTGTCTAGTACTCCTAGTGAAATGAGGTTTTTTCTTAATTCAGGTACATGTCTTACATCAGTTAGAATTTTATTTGTCCCATCAAACATTTTAAGCTGGATGCTTCCAATTCCCACAATGTTACATGTGACATCATTTCCCATGTAAATGACTCCATCATTGATTGATTTATAAGTCTTAAACCATTCTCTATGAATGCACATGTGATTTTATGCACCAGAATCTAACAGCCAATGTTGATCATCATTAGACAAATTAACTGATAACACTTCATCACTCATCGGATGCCGAACCTGTATCTGTTGTGTTTGCTTCTTTCTTCTCTGTCGAAGATTCTTCTTTGGATGTTTACTGTCTCTTCCAACAGTCCTTCTTCAAATGTCCTGATTTTCCACAAAACCAGCACTTTACCTTACTCTTCTTCCCTTTCAATTTTGAACGCGAGTCGTTGTGCTTACTGAAGCATCTTTCTTTAGAACGACCTCTGACCATCATTACTTCTGATGTAGAGGTTTCTGAATTTGACCTCTTCCTTGTCTCTTCAGACAACAAAGCTCCAAAAACATCATCAAATTCAAGGGTTTCTGATGAACTAAGACTTATAGAAGTAATAAAATGATCCCATGACTCGAGCAACAAGAATAATAAAGTTATAGCTTTATCTTCTGATTCAAATTTTACTTCTATACTTTCTAATTGCACCAGAAGAGTATTAAAGGTATTCAAATGATTAGTAGTAGATGTACCTTCCTTCATGCACAAACTGTACAACTGTCGCTTCATAAGAATCCTATTGGTTAAGGATTTTTTCATGTATAGCTTCCCAAGCTTTGTCCACAAACCAGCAACAGTTTTCTCAGACACGATGTTAAACAAAACATCATCTGCCAAACGCAGTCAAATACTACTCAATGCTCTTTCATCCAATTCACTCCATTCATCATCTGTCATGGTGTAAGGCTGTTTGGATTTTCCCAACAAAGCCTTCACCACGCCTTGTTGCACAAGTAGATCACACATCTTCAATTTCTAGATTTCGAAGTTGTTTTTTCCATTGAACTTCTCGATCTCAAAACAAGCACTTTGAGTTTTTGCCATGTTGTAACACACAAAATCTCCAATTCTAACTTCTTAATAAATGTAGTTTTTATTTAAAATGCCTTTGCCTTATACTATAATGCCTTTACCTTATAATAAAATGCTTATGCCGTACAAATTGCAGATTTTCTAAAGAGAAAAATGCTTGGCGCTCCTTGACAGTGAAAGATCCGCGCCACAAACAAAATCCATGTGAGTCATGAAATTGGCGCACTTAATCCTTGCGTTTCCATGCCAATTGGGATTTTGGTGCACTGGCGCAAGTATAACGCTCAAAATTGTGCGAATGGGTGCGCCTGTTCCTAAATAAATCGTGCCAACCCTTCCTTTGGCTCAAAATTGGCGCTACTGTTCCCAACGAAACCATGCCAATGACACAGCTCCACCTTCCTCCTTCTGCAGCAGACTTGGCGTCTTTGTCACACGTACCAGCTCCACAACATGCTCTGATACCAATTGTTGGAGCAAACAATGCGCAATGGAAATTTAAAAGGCATACACAACACACACACAATCATAAAAAATAACACAAAGATTTAACGTGGTTCACCCAACCAATCTGGGCTACATCCACCAAACAGAGGCATCGGCAATCTTATTATTCAAAAAGAGATTACAACAATTTAATTCCTCACACACTCTCATCTCACTCTCACTTATCCTCTACGGGCTTACATTTTTTTATAGCTGGGAGTATAAAACTGAATCATAAATTTTCTCACAACAAATATAGGATGCAATAGCTCCTCCTCAAGAATAAATGGAGTTAATATAGCAACAATTCCTATTGTTGTCACCTACATGAGATTTTTGCCAAATTTAATAAACAGAAAATCTCAACGCAATCAAATACTACTAAATTTTCATGCCACATGGCCACCCTAGGTGGCACCACGTCAATGCTACGTCATCTAGTTTCCATATCATCTCCTTCAGCCAATCATGATGCACCAAGTGTCATGTCAATATGGTCCATCATGGTTTTTGAACACCATGTAAGTTAACTCATCCGTTGTTGTTCAAATTTGTAGTCAAAAATCGAATCCATCCAATTTGCGGAAGATGCACGACCTTTAGTCCAATTAAACTTCATGTAGCTTTCCTTGGTATCCACTATAGACTTGAACACCAATCCATAGATCTGCCTAAGGGTTGTGCATTGTTTAACGTATTGATATTTGGGGGTTTATATTATTTTTTTGGGCCCTCTACAAATCTTAATTTTCAAATGCCCCTAACTTCTCATCTAGAGGAGTTATTTGGAGTAGGATATATTGTTGGAAAGGTCTTGACGAGGACTACCCAACCATGCTATTTATAGGATCATTAGGGCAGCATGACCTTGTCAAAAACACAATGAACTTGCATATTTATTTGACTTCATCTAATGAGGGAATACATGATGTCCAATTGTCATACTACTTTCTTTGACCCATGAATGACATTGTTTCTATCTCAAACACCCCATTTAACATCAATGACAACATTATGTGCAAAATTTTTTCCTTTAATAGTATGACAACCTCTTGTTGGTGATTGATTTGATCTTACACTTCTTGATCCTTTGCAGTCCTTTCATAGGTAATGTGATGGATGGAGGAATATATACATAAAATTCCATAAATGGGGACATTTTTGATGAATTATGGAAGGATGTTTTGTACCACCATTTTTCCAAGAGCAACCACTTGATCCACTTCGTTTGTTTATTACATGTAAAGAAACGAATATATTCTTCTAAACATTTATTTACAACCTCATTTTCCTAATTGGATTGATGATGGTAAGATGAGTAGTAAGCCAAATGAGTACCCAAACAAAAAAGTCATTCAATTCAAAATTTTCCAATGAAAAGTGGATCTTTTTCACTTACAATGATATTAGTACTTTTGTGTATATTTTGAGTTGTCTCCACAAATGGTGTTTCTAATGTACTTGCTCTAAAAGGACTAGAATGAGAGAAAAAAGGGACATATTTTTCCAATTGACCACTACTACCATAATGACATTCTTTCCTTCAGATTTGGGTAAGCCTATAATAACACCCATAAAAACTACTTCTCAATGTTGATTTGGTATAACTAATGGTTGTAGGATATTTATGGTCTTGATTATTTCTATCTTATTCTATTGGAAACCCATGAATTCAACCAAAGAAATTTTAACATCATTTTTAATTATTTCCTAGAAAAAATTCCTTCTTGATCATGTGGTATTTTTTCAAGAATCCTAAATGTCCTCCTATAAGGTAAGCGTGAAACTACAAAAGGACCTTTTTTTTAGTTGAGATTTTGTATATAAATATAGGCAATCTTGATATCACAACAAATCATCCTTCCACACAGCTTTATCTAGTGCAATTGGGTCCTATTTTATTTGTTGAATGATCTAGGATACCTTATGTCCTTTCTTCCATTTTATCCTTACTTCTTCCACCTAGTCTAATTGTGGAGTAGAAATAGTAGATAGTAAACACTTTGTTTCTTCTTCTTTCTTTGATTTGTATCCACCATCATAGTATGTTTTCAACTTTGTAAACAATTTCAAATACATAATATATCATCTATATAACATATTTCTTTTGATATTCTAATTATAATTATTGCTACAACAAGTACTTCAAATGATCATGATTTTTTTTACTTTGAAGTGTTTTCCTATTAGGTAAGGGCGCCATATTTTAATTGCATGTCATATGGCCAACACTTATTTTTCATAAATGGGTTTGAGTAGGTTATTTCCTTTAAATTGACTTCTCTTAAAGGAAAGAGGCCTTCATTTTTGCATTAAACTTACAATAATTCCAGGGATTGAGGCATCACACTCCATGATAAATATGTTTTATGAAGTCAAGTATAGTCTGGACAAGAGTTGTAAACATACTATCGTTAAGTTTTTCAAAGGATTTGGTTTCTTCTTGAGTCCAAGAAAAATCTTCCTTCTTTATATTGTTGTTAGAGGTGCTACTATTTGACCATAATTCTTGAAAATTTTTGGTAATATCTTGTTAATCCTTATAAACCTTTAAGTTTCTTAAATATTTTGAGGATTGGCCATTCCCTCATAGATTTAATTTTTTGAGGGTCCACTTTGACCTTCATGAGATACAATATCACCCAAATATTCCACTTATTGAACCCTAAAGATACACATGGAAGGTTTTACATCTAGTTTTTTCTCTTCCAATAGTTTTAACACCCTATCAATATGTTGTACATGCTCTTATCAATATTTTCTAACACAATTTTTCTAAGAAAAGGCCTAGAAACATAATTCATCAAACTTTGAAATGTTGAAGGTGTATTAGTAAGTCCAATTGGCATAACAAAAACTCGTAATGACCTTCATGTGTTTTGAACGTTGTTTTGGTAATATCTTCTTATGTCATTTTGATTTGGGGATATCTAGAATGTATATCCAAATTAGTAAAGAAAATTGCTCCATGCAATTCATATAATAATTCATTAATGGCAAGGAAAAAAATGTATCTTTGATGGTCATTTTGTTGAGATGTCTATAATCCAAAAAAATACACCATGGACCATCCTTTTTTGTAACCATGACCATTAGTTAAGAGAAGGAACTTTGGCTAGGTTGAATGATGTCTTCCTATTTCTTGAATCAAACATTCATCTTACTCTTTTGTGCACATAGACACATGTAAGGGCTAATGTTATATGATACACTTCCAAATTGTAAATGAATAGCATTGATATGACCTTGAGAAGCTGGAATACCTTTAGGACTCTCTCTAAATGAATCATAATAATTTTTTATAACTTCTTGGATATCCATTAGAGTAGATGATATAGAGGTTTGAACATTTAGTGGAACAATTACACAATTACACCATGATGCACCTTTTTAAACATTTTTATTATGTTATTAAAGCTTATTACTTTAGATAATTTCCCTTGGATACCATTGAGCTCAATTTCCTTTTCTTTCTAAGGAAAATCTCATCAACTTGAAAATTAAGGTTTATTGTGCCCAATGATTATTACCATTATAGAGTGAATACAACATCAGCACCACCCATTTGGATTTTTATCATAGGACTATCCAATAAATACTACCCCATATTTATCTTAATACCATGGAACTTCCATAAACGATTTATGGTATCTACATTTGCAATCATTACTTGAAACAATGGTGTTAGAAATATAAATCAGTTGAGAAGTTATACTAATTTATGATTGATGAAGCTATGTGTGTTACCTGAAACATTCAACATTGTTAAAATTTTATTTTTGAGATATCCTTCTATTTGAAGGGTTTTTGGAGCATTGATTATGGGAAATGCATGAAAAGATATCATCGGGGTAGTATCTTCCATCTCTAGATCTTGTGATGGTTTCAATTTTTTATATTCTTGATATTCACAATCTGTGTAGAATAATTTGTTCTCAATGCATTTTCCCCCCTTACTTTACTTCTTGTCATAAATAAAACACATTTCCTTTACTCTTATTTCATAAATTTTCTAAGGTGTCAACCTTGTCTAAGTGAAGTTAGGAGAGAGATCATGCTAATCTCTATATTTTTTAGTGAACACTATTCTAGTAGCCACATTTTGCTTTTAATTTTATTTTCTAGGAAGAAAGCATGCTCTATTGATTTAGGTTCAAAGAGATGAACTTCATGTTGGATGTTTTCCTTTAAATTTCCCATAAATAAATATAATAATTTATCCTCTAGAATGCCCTTTACCTTGAGACTTTGTTTTTTGAATTTTTGAATTTACTCTATCATTAGACCTATTTTTCAAAGATTTATAAACTGACTAATGATATTATTTCTCTTAATATTCCTATAAATATCAAATCATCAAAAATTATACCAAGAAACAATCAAATCCTTTTTTCATTCACATAGTCATTAATACCATGTAAACTAATCATTTTATAAATATAATGATGTAATAGTTACCATTCTAAAGGTTGAAACTTAGTGTAAATAAAATAATTGATCCATATGGGATATGCATGTTACAGGATCTTTACATCTGTTGTAAAGCTTTGAGAACTACTGGGGGGGTGAATCAATAATGTGACTTATTATCAATTTTTACCACTTCAAACTTCTCTACTGAATCATGCATATGTTAAATAACAACACATTGAATGACCCCATAAACATAAACCATGTATCCAGCTGAAAAAAGATAACCATATGAGAAACAATAATCAACACATCAAAAAATCCACAAAATTTGTCACAAAAGAAACATAGGATATCTAGTGGAAAACCCTTCACTGAGGAAAAAATCACCCTTATTGTTGTTGTTCTGCTTTGAATCGTCTATTAGGAAAAATGTTTCTTTTACATAGATTGTTGACTCCCATTAGCTAGGAGACTTAACTTCATATACAACTAGTTGAATCCTGTCAGCCATGAGACTCTATGCTATTGATCATCTTGGAAAATTATTTTCTCACACAGATCTTTAGACTACCATCCAATGTAATCGGCCACGACCAATGATCCTTGTCCAAATCTGATTGGACTATCTAACTACCATTGGATTGAGAAAATTTTCCTTTCGGTGAAACTTCACAATCACTGCTACGCACACATAAAGTCATTGCTCCTCTACTCTATGTGGAACTTGTTTCATATATTTTCAAGATGTATCCCAAGACTTTCCCCTCAAACTTATTCATCTCTACAATATGATCCCCAGCAATAAGACAATCTCATCAAATAAAACACACAAAACTGTAATCATATGCTCACCACTCTAGCAAAATAGTGGCCACAATATAACAAATAAAAATTGAATATGTCGCCATCAACTGAAACAAAAACTCATACTGAGCCATAATATCAAACCCTCACTACAAAATAAAATTGTTGCATACTACAATTAGTAACATACAACACAATGGTTGTGTGCCAAATACATTAGCATCTACTACAAAAACAAACGTGAGAATCTCAAATATGGAGTTATACCGGGCTCTCCATCATTACCAATAACTCTGTTATATCTCTGTGCATCTCTAATCTAAAATATGAAGATTTGAATCAATATTATGCTTCAACAAATATATCTACTCACTTTGATGCCATTAGAGCTCATACACTGAAGAAATCATGCTCACTAATGGATCTAAAGCATATTCACACAATGCAACCTTCACTCATTCACTATCACACACAACCAACCAATCCTTAGCTCCAAAATGATGTATATAAAACATGAGGGGTGAAATTGACCTTAGGGTCAGGATGAAGAGTGGAAAAAGTTGACGAAATCAATACACTAACACCACTACTTGTGCACTAAATGTATTCACATCATTGGAGGACCCTTTCAAACCATTCTCAAACATTACAACTTAATCTAGAAGTCTTTGGGAATTTCCATGCCAATTTTCATCTGATTTGTGCAAGAAATGCGAAGGATTTTTCGTGAAAAAACCTTAGTCATTGGCACATTAGTAGATGATTTCGACTAGATCCTTTTAGTCGCATGAACAAGAATATCTCCCAGTGACTGGTGCCTCTCAATCGCATGCATAAGCCTACATGGAAGAAAGTAGTGCAGAGCATAAGCAAAAACGACAAACCCTCAGCTCAGAACCTATGCCACCTGCTGGATCACCTTCTCCAGCATTTATACATGCCTCCAAACCTCTTCCAAGTCCTTTGACACCGATGAAAATGGATCAAACTTGTCTCCTAAGTGCCACTATCAAGTTGTGGTGCAAGGTAAAACCCGACACATACCCAAAGTATGCAAGAATCTGCATAAATGCAATTGTCTCAGGTAATTGACTCTGCAATGGATTCAATTCTTTAATCTCATAAATGTCAAATGGTTAAGGCCCTTTTATCTTGGTTCCTTTATATCGGATCCCAATCACCCCGCCAAACCTCCTATCTCGACTTATATCAATTCTCACAACCTTTGTATGAGACCTTATTAAAGCCTTTCCATTCCCCCTTCTTATCGAGACTAATAAACCCCTTGTAGCCTTCAAACGACACTTTGACCTCTCATATATCAAATTTCCCTATAATACATCATTTACATACGTTTAATGTATAAAATCTTTTATCAAGCTATTTTCACTTTATAAACCATTACAAAGGAAAATCCCACAAAACAAGCCTTCCCGCCTTTTGTACAGCCTCTGCATAGACCCCGAGGCTACCTCCATCATAATCGGCCATCGCTCCATTCGTGGGTCATATATACATACCCCATCAACCCTCCGACTCCAATCTCCATGACTATCAGAATCATTAACACTATGTTTCAATTAAATGACTAGGCCTCACTTTTTACGAAATACAAAGGAAAATCCATTAACCCCACTCCGAACCATATAAGGTCAGACTTCAAATGTTCATAAGCTGTGTTAACAATAATTATCGGGTCCACTCCTTCCAAGTCTTCCACTGCACGACTCTGATCCCCCTGATTGCTGAACTTCGATTAGCGATCACACCGATCTCTAATCGCCGATCGGCACTTATCGGCATCAGCGTATCGACATTCCTCTAGCTAGACTTCCACTTGAATGCCAATCTGATATCTCTTATGGACTTGATATGGTATAAATCCTCGCCTATAAATGCTTCAAATCCGGAACTCAATTCCGCTAAGGTTTTCCCTCATTTTCAGTGTAAACTGGATTTTGGCTTGCAAGACTTAATCTTTATAAATAATTTCACCGATGCGATGTTTTGCCTTCCTCCTCATGACATCATCTGAACCGTTGATCCATGTGACCAAATGGCTCCTATGCATTCCTTTGCACTTCTCTGTTCTTCATTTTTCACTTCGTTTTTGCACTAGTTTTCAGTTCTTCTGTGGTTTGCTCCTCTTCAAAGGTTTCACCTTCTTATTGTTTTTGCTGCGTGAATCCTCCTGACTTTTACTCCTATGTAAATCTCATTTTGGTTCCACCTCAGAGCTTCACTCTTATCCTCAATTTGATTCAAGGATCCTCTTACAATTCCTCTAAATTAGCTCTGTGTCCTTCAGAATTCTTCTTGCAACCTATTGCAAAGCCTACAAATTCACAAGTAATTCATACATGAAATACTTCTTTAACATACTAACACAGTCAGGAAATAACATCTCCATATATTAATATAAGCAATGAATTACATATCTAAGACTCTGAGTCTCGCATAGGCTAGTTCTTCAATGTTGTGGCCTCTCCCTTTTGACTCTGCCTATAGGCTTACATATATTCTATCTATCCCTCTATCTTTCAATTGAACACGCAAATTCATTATTTATAAGAATACATTGGATCAGATCACTGAAGGGGTCTGATCAATCATTTCCTTGAATCACTCAACTAAAGCCCTAAATCTCGCTACAAAATACATATGTGGCAGATTATAATTAATAATTCTTCAAGAGACTTATCCATTCCATCTTTTTCTTTGTTTTAAAATAGAAAATTCCCCTTTTTCAGCTCGATGGTCCACGTCTATTCTCCATTTAATGCCTAAAAACTCCCTTTCGCTCCTAGAATCATGAATTGTTCTAAGATTCCTAATTGACTTTAGGCTCTTTTGTTATTATTGCGACTCATGTCCTTATTTATCTTAGGGTACTTACAATTTCCTCTCACATATCTAACAAATCACTTAAAGGCCTAGATATTACATTAATTTGAGACTTAGGAAAACTATTTCCTGAAATTACATGACCCCTCTATGTCTACTTAATTACAATGATTTTCCTTGGGCTAAATGCTCTTGCATCAGGCTCCCAAAGTAGAAAATATTCATGATCTCCTGGTCATGTGTCTTCTGATCTTTGTCTTCCTAAATCCCATACTTTTTTCCGTAACTATATACATGTTTTGTTCCCTTGTTGTTGTTGCACTTTTGCTGTCTTTTGCTCCATTTTCTTCTTTTTATCAATCAAGTTTAACTTTTGATTGATCTTTCTTGTTGTTGCTACCATTTTCCTCCATTTGGACTACTTCATCATCAGCTCCCACATTTCTTCAATCTCTATCTCCAATACATCTTTTGACTAGTCCATCTTCTGCTTCATATTTCTGCCTCCTTCTCTTTGTTTCAGGTTGTTGCTATCTACTAGTTCTTCAATCTATTGTTGGTTCTCTTTTTCTTCTTCATTTGCTCTTGTTTCAACACTTGCTATGACTCCTATGATGACTTTAACTTTTCTTGCTTCAACCTTTGCCTTGGTTTCTTTGCTGACTTCTCTTTTACTTGCTCCAACTTTTGGTTTTCTTGTTGCCTCCCTATCATCCTTATCCTCTTTCATGATTGAATCATGATTGTTCAACACTTTCACCAGAAAATTAACTCCTCTATTCCATGGATTGAGTTCTTCCATAGATTTCTCTTATTTCACTTTTATTTTGTTGTTCACTTGTGCCAAATCTCCTCCAACACCTACAACAAAACCTGCACACTCAAAAAACTTGTTAAAATAAAAAATACAAGACCGTTGTGACTTATTTTCCATTGGTAACACTTCAGTTTGTTGCACTGTTTCTTCCTCCTCTTTCATCACATCAGTATGTTGATTTGAACTCTCAAAAGAATTATTGAGACTGTCAACTAGTCTCTCTTCCACACCATCTATCCTAATGATGTATTCCTTCCCTTGTCCATTGTAGTGAACTCCTTTTTCTACAATCATACTGTCATACTCTGAATTCTCCAACAAATATTCCAGCAATGCAATTTCTTTGTGACACTTTACCAAGTATCTCATCATCACTTATGTTTCCTACATTTACACACAAATTACTAGTTTGGGAATCATAAGGTTCAATAGTCTCAACTGCTGCTTCACATATCAGCTCTTCAGACTGAACTTCATTTCATTCTTCCACAAGAACTTGTTCCTGTGTTGTCACATATTCACACATCCATGCACTGTTAAGTTCCTTTCGCTACAATAAATCATTGTTTCTCTCATTTAAGAGACATTCTTGATCCTCCTTTATTTCAAATATTTTACCTTCTAAAAGATACTTCTCCAAACTTCTGATAGCTTCTAAATATTTCTCATCCTCTGCAAAACATTATTTTGTTAGTGTTCTTTCCCCCTTTGCTAAGTCTTTCCCATAGACTTCCTCTTCCTTAACATCTTTTAGTAGATGTTCTTCTTCACTGACTATCTCAACAAATTTCATGGATATTTCCACTATGCCTATCATCATGGTGAATTGATGATCTTTTATTATGTTTTCAGCTAGCATATTTTGTTCTTCTTTAGTACATTTTTCCTTGTTGTCTCTCTGTAACTCTTCTCCCAGAGTTATCCTTGTCCCATCATCTTCATTAACATTCTCCTGCACTTGGTTTTCATCAATAACATTAATCAAACTCATTTGATTACCTTTCTGAGATAGTATTCCTTCATTCTTCATCAAAATAAGATCTTGATTCCTCATCTCCTTGACAGCTTCTATAGACTCATCCATAGACCTTTTCGTCTGTATGTAGTCAAATTTCTCCTCTTCTGAAAAGTTTTCTTTGTCACCTTTTATTTCTAGATCTTCATCTCCTCTGAAGATATCTTCAAATGGCTGCTTTTTGCTTGCAATATCTACCATCATATACAAACTATCAGTTTTAAAAATATAAGACCCTATGGTCTCACTTTATGGTTCAACCATCATATCTCCTTGTTGTTCTAAATCATTCATATGATTCAGAAATTCTTTGATAGTCTCTTCTTCAATCTCCCCAAGCCCTTCACTTGGTTGCTTGACATCTTTCTCTAGAACAGAATTTAGATTATGTTGGTCTTCTTCCTTCTTCATGACAATATCAGCCAATTTTCCTTCTTTACATGTTTCACCTGCATACATACACAAATTATTAGTTTTAAACCCATGTGACCCTTTGGCCTCACTTAAAGTTTCAATATTCAAGTTTTCATCTTTAGTCTCTCCCAGAATTTCTCCTTGTTCTGGTTCACAAATGTAGTCTTCCATTTCAATTTCCAACTCAACTTCCTTGAGTTTTTCCATCAGCCACTTCACTTTCTTTTTTTGTAGCCTTCTCTTCATCTCATGCCAATCCACTGGCTTCCTCCTCAAGACCCAAGCTAGTCTTTGGCTTTCCTCAAGAATTCTCCTTAATGCATTGAGTTGTTCTTTTAGTTCAGCAACCTCTTTTTTCAATTTCTTCTTGACTCATCCTCTTGCCATTTTCTTTGGCATCCTCTTTCTTATATCCTCCACTGTGGATTCTCTCTGAACCTCTACTATGACTATCAGTAGTCATCTTCTTCTCTTATTTCTTCATGAGCTCCTTTGCAACAAGCCTCTGCAACAACTAGTCCTCCTCAATGTAATCTTACCTCACTAAGCTCTCCTCACTCAGTCTTTTGGTAAGCATAAGTCCTCTGTCTAAAACCTCCTCTTGAGCAACACCTTTTCTCCTTCTAAGCTTCTGCAATCTCTCAATCTCTCTTGAGAACACTTTAGTTGTCCTCTCTATCCAATTTCTTTTTGGATTCTTCAAGTTCACTACCACTTCTCCATCAGAGTGTTCTCCTTATTCTGTCTTCAAGAACTCACCTAGTTCTTCTCTCGCAGCTTCTCTTGTTGTTTCCTGTGCATTAGTATAAAAACACACATTCTTAATTTAAAAAAAAACATATTACCTCACCTTCAAGATCTCAGCATGATCTTGTTTCACCCATTCCACCATGGATTGTTCTTTGTTTTCTCTCCAAGCCCTCTTTCCTTCAAAACTTGCATTAAGCAATCTTGCTTTCTCTTTCCTTCAGGGAATCCTTTGTTCCTGGCTACTCCAAGCCTCTGCTAGAATGCTACAGTCTTCCAGAACTTCAAAATTTCCCCTTACAGTCTTCTATTGTAGCCTTATGCACATTACCTTCTTCTGTGTACAACCTCCTTTTCATAGGAAATCTTCCCTCACTCTGATTTCAATTCTGCTCTAGTTATAGATCTACTTTGATTACAAACTTCTACTATGATACCACTATTGGTGTAGGGTACAACCTGACACATACCCACAGTATGCAAGAATCTACGTAAATGCAAATGTAACAGTTTGTATGCAAGGTACAATAGGTGTAATTTCTCATTTATATCTCAGACAATGTGCACAGTGGTTATTACATATCATGAGAACATGACTAATTTATAACAAGTCAGAAATACTTATACAATGCTGATACGAGAGTAAATATCATAAGAGAGAACTTGCACTTAGGATATAGGTCCCAGGTAATTGACTCTACAATGGAGTCAATTCTTTAATCTCATAAATGTCAAATGGTTAAGGCCCTTTTATCTTGGTTCCTTTGTATCGGAACCCAATCACCTCGCCAAACCTCCTATCAGGACTTATATCAATTCTCATAGCCTTCGTATGAGACCTTATTAAAGCCTTTCCATTCTCCTTCTTATCAAGACTACTAAACCCCTCGTAAGCTTTAAACCACACTTTGACCTCTCATATATAAATTTTCCCTTTAATACATCATTTACATATGTTTAACATATAAAACGTTCTATGGGGCTATTTTCACTTTATAAACCATTACAAAGAAAAATCCCACAAAACAAGCCTTCTCGCCTTTTGTAGCATAGACCCTGAGGCTACCTCCATCGCAATCGGCCATCGCTCCATTCGTGGGTCATATATACATACCCCATCAACCCTCCAACACTGATCTCCATGACTATCAAAATCGTTAACACTATGTTTCAATTAAATGACCCAACCTTGCTTTTTATGAAATACAAACGAAAATCCAATAACCCCACTCCGAACCATATAAGTTTGGACTTCAAATGTTCATAAGCCGTGTTAATAATAATTGTCGGCTCCGCTCCTTCCAAGTCTTCCACTGCGTGACTCTAATCTGCCTGATCGTCGAACTCCGATTAGCGATCATGCCAATCTCTGATCGCTGATCAGCACTTATCGGCGTTGGTGTATTGGCATTCCTCTAGCCATACTTCCACTTGAACATTGATACGATATCTCTTATGGGCCTGATATAGTATAAATCCTTGCCTATAAGTGCTTCAAATTCAGAACTCGATTCCGACTAAGTTTTGCCCTCATTTTCAGTGTAAACTAGATTTTGGCTTGTGAGACTTAATCTTTATAAATAATTTTTCCGATGTGATGTTTCGCCTTCCCCCTCATGACATCATCTGAACCGTTAATCCATGTGACCAAATTGCTCTTGTGCATTCCTTTTCACTTCTCTGTTCTTCCCTTTTCACTTCATTTTTGCACTAGTCTTCAGTTCTTCTGTGGTTTTCTCCTCTTCAAAGGTTTCACCTTCTTGTTGTTTCCACTATTCATATCCTCCCGAGCTTTTACTCCTTTGTAAATATCTCTTCGCTTCCACCTCAGAGCTTCACTCTTCTCCTCAATTTGATTGAAGGATCCTTTTACGATTCCTCTAAATCAGCTCCGTTCCTCTGTGTCCTTCAGAATTCTTCCTTCAACCTATTGTAGAGCCTATGAATTCACAAGTAATTCATACATGAAATACTTCTTCAGCATACTGACACAGTTAGGAAATAACATCTCCATATATTAGTATAAACAACAAATTACATCTCTGAGACTCTGAGTCTTGCACAGGCCAATTCTTCAATGTTGCTACCTCTCCCTTTTGACTTTTCTCGTAGACTTACATATATTATATATGTCCCTCTATCTTTCAATTGAACACACATGTTTGCATTGGATTGGATCACTGAAGGGATCTAATCAATACTTTCCTTGAATCACTCAACTGAAGCCCTAAAGCTTGCTAAAGAATACATATGTGGCAGATTATAATTTATAAGTCTTCGAGAGACTTATCCATTCCATCTTTTTCTTTGTTTTAAAATAGAAAATTCCCCTTATTAAGCTCGATGGTCCATGTCTATTCTCCATTTAATTCCTAAAAACTCTCTCTTGCTCCTAGAATCATGAACTGTTCTAAGATTCCTAATTTACTTTAGGCTCTTTTGATATTATTGCCACTCATGTCCTCATTTATTCGAGGGTACAAATTCCTCTCAAATATCTAATTAAATCACTTAAAGGCCTAGACATTACATTAATTTGAGACTTAGGAAAACTATTTCCTAAAAAAATGTGACCCCTCTATGTCTACTTAATTACAATGATTTTCCTTGGGTTGAATACTCCTGCATCAAGTTGACCTAAAAGGCCAACAAACAAGGGTTGACAAGATTTCTGACAAGTTATCCACTCTCCAAAAAACATTTGTACAAGATACAACACATGTACACCACTTAGGCATCTTTGCAACATCATCATCAGTCCAACACACTTCTGCAACAACTCACTTTCATGAGAATAAGCATGAATACCTAGTATGCCAACTCATCAAGTGTGGCAACTCCATCCATGAGCACCATACAACCAACAAGTTACATAATCAAGGCTGATATCATATAGTTGAAATCAACGCTAACACAACCATCCCAATTCCAACTCAACTAGTCGCAAACACACTACGAGAACAACATCCAACCATTAGCTGGTCTACATAGAGTTGACATCACTGCCAACATGTTCTAGCTGCCATCTTGAACCAATGGCAAGATTAGCTAACTAGAAACATGCACACCATAATTCCAACAATCTCCCATTTTGGAATTGGTGACAACCACACACAAACTCTAGACCATCATCCTCTATCACTCCCCGTTTGAAATCAACGAAAAAAAGCCAACTCCATCTGTTAAGGTAGTAAGAACTAAAGCACAAAGACTTGAGCATATTATCACTACATGGATGAAAAGTAATGCATGTCAACCAACATCCATGCCTCTCATATCAGTAGCAACAAGTAGAAAATATACCAATCATCATCTAGAGCAGCATACCAACCAACAACCTCTAGCAGCAAGCAACAATATGCCAGCATAAGGCAACCATATAGTCATCAATGATAAACATCATAATGAAAAATAACATGCAACAATGTGCACATGAGCATCAACTAACACTCTCCATAACAATTACATAGCAACAACTGCCAAACATCTTTGAACATAACAGGAGGCCAAGAACCCCAATAGTCAAATCATAGCATGAGGCACACCATAAACAACTCTAAGCATATCATAATTCCAACAATGTATGTTGAGATTGCAACAAGATGATGGAGCTTAGTGAAAAGAGTCGCCTTCACTAAGTGGGCCCGCAGGCTATTTTT
Organism: Pinus taeda; assembly: GCA_000404065.3. NCBI lineage: Eukaryota > Viridiplantae > Streptophyta > Pinopsida > Pinales > Pinaceae > Pinus > Pinus taeda. The sequence continues at coordinate 88,824 of APFE030414468.1, forward strand.
GGCGCAAGTCTATTTTTAGACCATGTCTATTTTTAGACATATGGATCATGTCTATGGATTGCAGGTTGCTGTTTATGGATGATTGATCAAGTTGGGAAAAAAGATGGACTTCTATTTTTGATGAAAGTGTGAGTGATCACAGTGTGAGTGATCAAGTCTATTTTTAGACTGGCTGTCAAAAATAGAAAAATCAAATATTATTATCTCACAATAATATTTGGACTATAAACTTAATCTTATTCTCTTGGAGCACTTCAGTTTGAGCTACAGAGGTGGCACATGCAGCTGTCAGAAGGAAATACGCTTTTCTTATGATTCAGTTGAGTTTTTGCATGCATGACTTCAGTTAGAACTCAATGAGTTGAGTTTGGTGGAGTTGATGTGGAGTTGATGGAGTTGTGTTCAGTTTAGCTTTGTTAAACTGGTTGTATTTAGTCTAACTGGCGAATAGACTAGAGATGAGTTGGGTGAATTAGTTATTAATTAATTCACAAGTTATTAACTCATAATACAACTAATGAATACATCAGTTAACTCAGTTGCATGTCAGTGTATGTTCAGTTCAATAGGGACAGGTGGTAGAGAATCAGATTGCTATCAGTTGTGACTATAGTTGTGCACCAGATCTTGCACAATCAAGGAATTGAGTATGCCAATGAGTTTGCCCACGTATTTGCCCACATTTTAGCTTATGTTCACGTCCACAAAGCGTGAGTGACTATTTTGCAGGTGAAAAACGAGTTTGGTGAGCCATTCTCATCAGTTCTTGAGCAGGTATTGAGCAGTGGAGGCAGGCATGTAGTGGAAGAGATTTGGAGATCAGATCTGAGTTGTATTGTGTGTAACAGAGGTGGAGATACTTGTGATAAGTATTATGCTGTGTAATGTTACATGACTCAATCATTAATATACAGATAGTTGGGGTTTTTAGCGAGATGCTTTCCCCGGGATACATACTGTGTTAATGTGTGAATGCTCTTGATGTTTTATTGTTGTTGATGCTGCTATATTGATGATCAACGTAGAGGAGCTTATGTATTGTGTATGTTTTCTGCAATAGTACATGATCAGGATAATCTCTGTTGAATATGTGTTAAATTATTCAAAATTTCTACATGGTATCAAAGCTGTTGATCATCAGATCTACTATTCAGGAAGTGTTTACATTCTATTTCT
>APFE030414468.1:106799-148935 GCA_000404065.3 Pinus taeda
GGAACTCAAAACTATGGTCTATGGTATCCTAGAGATACATATCTCACTCTTCATGCTTATACAGATGCAGATTGGGCTGGAAGCGTGGATGCAGAAAAAGCACTAGTGGTGGTGCATTCTTTATGGGTTCCAGATTAGTATCTTGGTTCAGCAAGAAACAGAGTTCGATTGCTTTATCTACAGCTGAAGCAGAATATGTGGCTGCTACATCTTCTTGCACACAACTCCTTTGGATGATGCAAACTTTGTAGGATTTTCAAATCACTTGTACTCCACCTATCTCCATCTTATGTGATAATACAAGTGCAATCAGCATTTCAAAGAACCTAGTCATGCATTCAAGCAAAGCACATACCAATCAGTATCATTTTTCTCTTGGAACAAGTGTTGGAACAAAAGGTCAAATTGGATCTGTTCCTCCAAAGGAACAACGTTTGGCTGATAATATCTCACCAAACCATTGCCCAGGGAGACATTTGAATACCTCAAACAGAAGCTGGGGGTTGTTGATGCATCATCCTACTGTTGAATCTTGTCTGTTGTACGCAGGTGGATACACGTACATTTTCCGGTCTATGTGGGTTGAATGGGTATATTAGAGATCATCTAGCACAGGTTCAGGGGGAGCATATATTCTTCTAATGACGCATTGTTGGCATTATCTTAGAAGTCCTTGGTTTGATTTCTTAAGAGTTTTCTGGTGGAGTAGATCAATGTGTGTTGGTCTGAAGGTTGATTCTGTTGATAGTTGTTCTTGTCTCTATGTCATGTACCTCTTTTCATATTAAGGTCATGTAATGGCCTATTTTGGTTTCCCCACTATGCCTGGGATGAATAAGTTTTGTCTATCTAGTGTATTCCCACTTGGATGGGAGATGGATGTATGTATGAGTCTTGATGATAGGAAGGTTACTTATAATGTATGGAGTCATGTTCTTTCTTGTAGAACATCGTTTTTCAGACAAAATTTCAGTACAGAGAATATATAAAGGGGGAGCTCGTTCAGAGTTTTCCATAGGTACTCAGGGGGAGTATGGTAGTCCTCCCCTTTTCCCTTGATGTCAAAGGGGGAGAGTGATTGGTTATTGTTTCCATCAAGTCCAAAGGGTGAGATTGTTGGCATTATGATACATATGTTGTACTTGATGGCAACCCACTCATCTTAGATGATAAATTATAGTGTAGCAAAGTTCACGCACTTTCATGTAGAGAAAAGTTCCTTTCATGCAGAGAAAATTTCACGCACTTTCATGCAGAGAAAAGTTCATGCACTTTCATGCAGAGAAAATTTCACGCACTTTCATGCAGAGAAAAGTTCATGCACTTTCATGCAGAGAAAAGTGCACGCACATGGGAAATCTTATGGTTGGTTCATGGTATTAGTCCGACAATTTTTGAGCCTATGGTTTTGGTCCATGGTATTGCATCCAAAAGAATTGAACCCAAGTATTGGGTCCGTGGTATTGTTTCTCAATGGTTTTGGTCCATGGTTTTGAGTGAGGCCTAGCTTATAAAAAGGAAAGGAGATCATTTGGCTAATCACGAGTATTGAAAATCTTAAGAAGAGAAATATCTGAATTTCTAATAATCGGTTGGTGAGACATAGTTGAATCTGAATCAAGGAGAAACCGGAGCATTATAAGTCAGATCTACTAAAGAGAGCGGCAACGGTGCAGTGCAGAGGTGCGCAGAACCAGAGAAGAAGCAGGTGCAGAGTTGCATAGACTCATCATGGCAGAAGTGCGGATATCCACAGGTTTCCTTCGATGAAGTTATGGGCCTTTCTTAAAATATATTTTAGTTGTCTTTTATCTGTTTCTGCAGAGATCTGGGTTTAAATTGGTGTATGGTTACTGGTGCTTTTTTCTAGTTACTGCATTCTGAGAAGTTATTTGTTTAAAGGAGATTGGGTGATGCACATGTACATGATGTTTTGGATCCAGTTTGAAAATTGATTAAACGTGGTCCCTGGAAGGAAAGAGAAGGTAGTAGTCTTCTGTAGGTCAGCACCTATGTACTAGTATTTCAGCTAGTACAAGAGCTAAGGGGGTTGCAGCTCCCTTCCAGAAGAAGCTGGAAAACGAGAGAGGGTTGTAGCTCTTTGCAGGTTGCAGCCTGCGTACTAGTAAAAGAATGCACCAGTACAAAAGCATTGTAAGAAGAAGTTTCTAATTGAAAGAAGATAGAGACATATTGCAGCAAGTGGTTTTCACCCACATTGGGTTTCCACATTACATCTTGTGTTCCTTGGTGTGACTGTCTATTTTGTGTTCCTGCTCATTATTCTATGGTTCTCACATACAGAATAATGACAAACATCTGAAGAATAAATTAAATTATAAGTTTGGAAGGTATATGCAAGTTTCAATTGTCATATCTAAAAATATTTGTATAAATTGATCAGAGTTTGATAATACTGATTCACCCCCCCCTCTTAGTATTATTTCCAACAATTTGATCTATACATTATGCTCCTACACTTAACTGCAACATGCCCAAACTTGTGATAGTTGTAACAATCTAACTTATGCATGAAAGGAACAAAAGGACTTTTTTTCATTGAAAATTTGCAAATTTGTCATGCTCCTTTATTGGACCAAAATATTTTCTAAATGTAGTTGCTCCATGAGGTTTTATATTCTATTGTTGTTGATTTTGCTGCTTCACTTGTTGTTGGTTTTGCTTCTTGTTTCCTTGGTTCCCACTCTTGCTGATCGTATTGTTTTCAATAGGATTATTGCGTTCTTATTTTTTTTCCTGCATGCAAACTAGACTCACCCTTTTGAACTCCATGACAATATTTATCCATTGGTGATATTTGGATCTCAAGAAAATTATCCAAGGCCATGGCACTCTTCTCTATCTTTCATTTCTTTCTCAAGGACATCACTTCATCTTCTAATATTTCACATTCATATTCCTTCTCTTTCTACTACTTCCCCATGCCTTCCTCTACTTTATCTAATTCAGTCAACTTAATATTTAAGCTGACAATCTGTTCCTTGAGTTTGGCCTCCTTATCATCACAGATCTACAATAAATTTTCTTGATACTTGCATGCAATTGTTAGTCTTGAAATATTAGCTCTAAGAACCTTAATATCATTCTCATCTTCATTGGGCACTTCATCATGATGAAAATATGAATCATCAAAATTATAATTTAACATAAAATCATTAATATTTATACCTTTGGGTTCAGGATTTGCTAATTTATTCTTATCATACATTGAATCATGTGCATTAGAATAATGAGATTCTTGTGGCTAAGCTTCTTGTTTTTGAAGGCCCTTCTTCTTTTTCTTCTTATTGTTTCTCTTCTTCTCATTTTCCATATTTCTATTGGTACCATCTCCAAATATGGATTCTATCTTGTCTCACATTTCCTTGGCATAGTTTGAAACTACTAGCCTCTTCAAATCATCATCATGAATATTCTTGTAGATTATGACTCTAGTTTGTGCATCCTGCTGCAAAAATTCATCAGCAATTGGATCCTTTCCACAACCTTCACATACTAATATCCAAATATTATATCTAATACACAATAATTGAGATTTAACATTTTTGTGCCATACCATGTAATTGTGATGGCGAGGACAACCATTCTGTAGAAAAAAAAATCATTTTTTCACCAACAAACCCCAGATCTACTCTCTAGCGATCAAGTTGCAACCAAGAGCCCCTCTCTGATACCAATTGTTGGAAACATTTGAGCACTACTGAGAGGGGTGGGGGTGAATCAATTTTGTGACTTATTATCATTATTTACCACTTTAAACTTCTCTATTGAATCATGCATATGTTAACCAACAACACATTAAATTATCTCATAAACATAAACCATGTATGCAACTAAAACAAGATAACCATATGAGCAACAATTATCAACACATCAAAACATCCGCAAAAGCCATCATACAAGAGACACAAGATATCTGGTGGAAAACCCTTCACTGGGCAGAAAACCACCCTTCCTACTACTGTGTTGCTATGAATCTTATATTAAGAAAAATGTGTCTTTTACATATATTTTGGATTCCCATCAGCTAAGAGACTCGACCTCATATACAATCAACTAACTCCCATAATCTAGGATACTTGATTCTACTAATCGGCTCAGAAGACTATGTTCTCACATGGATCTATGCAATACCATCTGTTGAAGGTCACCATGATCAATGATCCTCCCTCAACTCCGATTGGACTATCCAACTACCATTGGATTAAGAAATTGTTCCTTTCACTAAAACTTAGTAATCACTACTCCACACCCATGAAGTCACTACTCCTCTACTCTATGTAGACCTCATTTTCATATATTTCAGATTGGATCCCAAGACTTTTTGCTCAATCTAATTCATCTCTGCAATACGATCTCCAACAGCAAGATAATCTCATCAAATCAAAAACACAACACAACAATCATATGCTCTCCACTGTAGCAAAATAGTGGCCATAATATATCCAATAAAAATTGAATAATGTCACCAACAGCTGAAACAAAAACTCATACTCAATCATAATATCAGACCCTCACTGCAAAATATAATTGTTGCATATTACAATTAGCAACGTACAATACAATGGCTATGTGTCAAATGCATTAGCAAGTCCTACAAAAAATATGTGAGAATCTCAAATATGAAGCTATACCAAGCTCTCCATCATTACCAATAACTTTGTTATAGCTCTCTACATCTATGATGCCATTGGAGCTCATACATTGAAGAAATCAAGCTTAATAATAGCTTTGAATCATACTCACACAATGCATCCTTCACTCATTCACTAGCACATGCATCCAACCAATCCTCAACTCCAAAATGATATATATAAAACATGAGGGGTGAAAGTGACCTTAGGGTTGGGATCAAGAGTGAAAAAAATTGACAAAATCAATCCACTAGCACCACTACTTGTGCATTAAATGTGTTCACATCATTCGAGGACCTTTTCAAACCATTCTTGGCCATTAAAACTTAATATAGAAGTTTCTAGGACTTTACATGCCAATTTTCATATGATTTGTGTGTGGAATGTGGAGGATTTTTAGTGAAAAAGCATCATTCATTGGCACAACACTAGTTGATTTTAACTGGAGCCCTTCACTGCATGCACAGGCTTATGTCCCTGTGACTAGAGCCTCTCAGTCGCATGCATAAGCCTGCATGGGAGCGACTGGGGCAAAGCATAAGGAAAAACAACAAAAACTCAAGAAAAGGTAGTAATTAATTAATTTAGGATCTAAGAAAAAATTAATTTGCATAATATAACATTTCATAATATTATACGATCTATTGCAATTATTTTTTCCAGTGTAACATCCATTGAATATTATAGATCATATTGTTATCAAAGTAGTTTTACTTGGATTATTTGTTGGAAATATCAAGATGGGAGAATTGGCTTAAGAAAATAGTCACAAAACCCTAACCACGGTGCATGAGTATGTTCACAACAACCCTCTAGATCTAGTAGAAGATATATTTTTGAGACTAGAAGAGTAAGCCACTAACATCTCTTGCCATGTTAACCTCATCATGTTGGCTCTAGCAAGCAAGCTTAAAACGTTCAGGGTGGATAGAAGCTCTAACTCATAGATCAAATCAGAGGAAAATTTGGGAGAAAATGAAGCCCTAGAAAAAGAATCAAGGAAAGATCTTGACAAAAATCATCCAAGTTATAGTGCCATTAACCCTTTGTAATCCTTATTTAAAATGAAAATTACAGTGGATATCAATCCATATGAAGGTGCTACTGATGAAATAATGTTGAATTATTGTTAGATGTGTATTTTAGTTTCCATGATATTTAAGAAGAGAAAAAACATTTCATTTACCATACTAAATTTATAGGGCTATGCATGAATAACTTAGAGGGAAACTCATGGTCCACTAATAACTAAGTGGAAGGATCTCAAAACCCTCATTAAGTACCATTTATACACCATTGGATATAAAGAGGACCAATGGATCCATCTCCATTACTTTAGGCAAAGGTAGGGGTAGAGTTGTATACCACCAAATTTAGGAATATGGATATCATGTTGGGTATCTCTCTGAAGAACACATAACAACTTCTCAAGTATTTTTGGGGTCTACATAGTCATTTGCAAAATAAAGTGATGCTAATGAAGCCTAGGATAGTTGATGAGGCATGTTTGCAAACACAATATATGGGAAATGTAGGTCACAAAAAAAGATAGCCAGATGGTGATCCCAAATAGAAAGAGCACCAAGATTCTTACAATGAGGGAAAGAAGAAGTGCAAATGGAAATACAATAGGATGATACCCATGACACATTAGTGCAAGGATCCAAGTAACCACTGCAAGCATTTCAATATCAATATTCAGTGAAGAAAAGTGTTGGAAACTACATCCAGAAATGAATGCTAAAAATTAGAAGAAGGATTCCAATAAGAAGAACCTTGTAGACTTGAATTCAAGCAATTAGGTAGAGAAAAGATTATATGTGGATGATGATATTTCATACACTTTAGTGTAAAGGGAAGTGAATCTGAGCAGAATTCATCATAAGAAGAGAAGGATATGGTAGAACTCTTCTATATCAAGATCTAAGTTTAGGAAGACCAACACAGATGTTCTGCTATATTCTAGTTTGCAAGACAATCTCATGGCATCCAATCTAGTTAGCATGCTTGGGTTGGAGGTTCATGATCATCCAATCCCCTACCCATTGATGTTGGTGAACAAGGATGTTGAAATCAAGGTCATGATTTAATTCTAGATAAAATTTGTTGCAAGTGTAAATTTTATTGATGAAGTGGAATTAGGCATATTATCCTTTCATTTGTGTTGTGTATTGTTTGGAAGCTCATGCATGATTATGAGGGATGCAATCTTCATGCAGAGATCCAAGTAGTACCACTAGGTCAAGGATGGAAGGTCCTACATCATCAATTTATATAAAGGTAAATTAAAGATGTTTTTAGTATGTGCCAACCGAAATAAAAATTTGAATAACTCTAGTAAGAAATATGTAACATTTTTTGTAAGAGAGAGTCATCTAGGTAATGAATCAATACATGAAAAGGAGACCCTAGTCTAAGGTACTAAGGATATCAAACAACACTTGGAGGATTAGTTGTATGAATATGGAAGAGTATTCCAAAATCCTAAAAGGATACCACCTATGAGGATTTAGACCACAAGAAATAATTATTTCCTAACTCCACATTACCAAACATTAAGTTGTATAGACAATTTGTTATAGAAGTAGATGAAGTGAGGAACTAGTTGCAATAGATGTTGGAATAGGGAGTGATATGACTAAGCTCCTCACCTTGTGGGTCACCTATCATCAACGTACCCAATAAGGATGGTACTTCATGGATATGTTATGAATCTAGGGTGTTGAACAATGTTACACTCAATATTTGATACCCTCTACCCAATATCAATAATTTTCTAAACTAGTTGCAACATGCAAATTACTTCATTAAGTTGTTTGTCAAATCGAGATACTACCTGATAAATGTTGAAGAATAAGATACTAGAGAACTACCTTTAAGAGAAGATATAGTTTGTATGAATGGTTGGTCATGCCATTTGGTTTATGTAATGGGATATATACATTTATGAGACTGGTGAATGATGTATTATTCCCATATTTAGATTCATTTGTTATAGTATATTTGTATTTCATGTAATTTTATAGCTCTACCTACGAGGAACACATCTCACATCTCATGCATGTGCTAAATACTCTAAAAGAGCACCAACTATGGGCTAACCTCAAGAAATGTGAGTTTTCTTAGTAGTTAGTGGTGTATTTAGTGTACACGATGGTGGAGGGGAACTAAAGGTAGAACCCACAAAGATGGATGGTATCATGAAATGGATAATTCCTAATAATGACATAAAATTAATATCCTTGTTAGGGAATCACAATAATTATTTAAGTTAATGGCATCCTTTTCAACAAAAGATACAACATTCCATGCCATAACAGTAAGCAATAAGAGTTTATAGTGGGGAAAGAATCAACAAAAAAATCTCAATGAGCTTTCAATTAAATATTAGTCAAACACTAGTTCTCACATTACCATACCTATAGAATCATTTCTAAGTGGATACATATGTAAGTGGGTATGCCATGGGAGTATTCTAATGCAATGAGGTAAGATGGTATGATATCATTCTGAAATGTTCCATGAGGGAAGTCTTAAACTACCCTACTTATGATAAGGAACTATATGCCTAGGTGCAAGATGTTAATAAGTTGAAGCACTATCTTATGTAAAAGGATGTCATAATCTAGGTACATCACCAACCATTGTATTTGCAGGGCCAAAGAATGATTCAACAAATTATACACTACAAGTGGATGGGTTTCTACTACAAATTCATCTACTCATTAGGCATAATAAGGGAATAACCAATAGGTTGGTACACATGCTATCAATGTCAACCACATCTGTGATTATAACTTTGGGAACTCTTATGCAAATCAAACTTTTACCTGTGATGCATAAAAAGAGGCACACACATAATATAAGGACTTTAGTGAGGTTTTTCAATCATTGCATGGTAAAGTTCATGTATAAATTAGTGACAATATGGATAACTATAATCTCTAGAATGGGTTACTATACGAGGTAGATAAGACCTACGTCCCTAAAGGTGAAATATTGTATCTTATCAAGGGGGCTCACACCTCCAAAGTTGCATGACATTTAGAATACACTACACTTTGGGAGAATATGGACACCATGTTGAAGAGATTTACAAAATTCCATCCATAAACAGTTAGGAAAATACAAGTAGTTAAGAGGAATTTGGTGTAGCTTTTGAGGGGATATAATCAGAAGCAACAAATTCCTGGGATGAAAATCTAATCTAAATTAAACACTCTTATAATAGAAAAATCCATAATTCTGCTAGTATGTCCCCTTTTCAAAAATGATTTTCCACCTTCACTCTTGGATGTTGTAAATAAACAATAAGGAGGAGTGAGGAAATACATCATAAGAGAAGTGTTGAGAGTAAAGAAGTTTGTTGAAAACATTAAGTAGATCCATTTTCAAGTACATGAGACAATAAATAAGTCACGATAAAAGTAAAATTTTAGGCATTATTAACACAAAAACAAGAATTCATTCCAAGTGGGAGATAGAGTTTGATTACAACGAAACAATGAAGCATAATAGTGTCTTGTTATGAAGATCAAGGCTCTATAGCATAGCCCTTTTGGAGTATTGGAAAAGGTGGAAGATAATGGCTTCAAAATCAATCCAACCTCATACATGTACATCTACTTAGTAGTGAATGAGGATAATTCAAAACTCTATGAGCCTTACATGTTGGATCATGATGACAAGCAAGGCCTGCCTAACATGAAGGACATAACACTATATGCCTAGGTAGAGTAGATAGAGAAAATGTTTTTGTAGAGTAAGTCTAGAACTATTAGGAAGGAGTAGCATGACCTTTGGTTGATTGAGTTGAAAGGACAACTTCCAAGAAAAGCAAGATGGTACTCTAGGGAGAAGGTAGAGGAAAAACTTCCTAACGTCATTTAGTAAATGTTTTGGGAACCAAAATCATCCCTCAATCAGAAGATATTATCTAGATTGAATCATCATATAATTTTTATCTATGTTGGTAATTTTGGGACAAAACATTGGAGGAATGAACATGCATGGCCATTTTAGTGGAAGGTCATGGTTTGGAAAATTGGGGTATAAAACCTTTCAAAGCCATTTTGAGGCATTCTTTTGAATTTTTTTGGTTCTTGGTATTGAAAATGTACACACATGTCCTTGATGCTAATCAATAGACCATGATCTTTTGAGGAGTGTCAAAATCACCTCAACCAGAGCTTGTATGTGAAAGTTATACCTCCTACAAGTTGACCTACCTTGTTGACCATCATGGTACAAGTGGATGCCATGTTATCTCACATTAATCACACACACAGACCTAGCTATGTGTGGACTTCCAAGAATATTCTATATGCTTCAAATCTTATCGAAATTGAGGATTCCGGAAGTAAAAAAAACTACCCCTATATGGATATCGAGCAATGTTAAATACCATACCACTAGGAATAGAACGAGTTCGAATATATAGCATTGTACTTGCTCCATAGTTACGAAAAACATCAAAGAGTGATTTTTATGAACCTAATAGAAGAGAAGGATGATTTTTTAATAGTCATTCAAGCCACCGTGTCAAATGGTAACTCTATAATGAGTTCCCATCCTTTCTATATGAATTTTACAACTGAAACAAAGAATTAAGATCATAAACCTCACCTTCTAGCTAGTTTTCCCCTGTATCAGGTTACTAAGATAAATCTTGTGTTCATTTTCACATTTCAGTTATCTCATTAAAATAAAGTAAAGCTAGTAATTAATTAAATCTATGATGTAAGGAGAAATTAATTTGTATAGTCTATTATTTCATAATATTATAGGATCTAGTGTGATGACCTATTCCAGTGGAATATCCACAACAATTTACATATCAATGACACACATTTAAAATATTAACAACCATGTTCCATGCGTAAAACTATGAGTGGTTGATTGAATAATGACATTTTAGAAGGAATATGTGACAAGGAGGAGGTGATCAAATTATACTATATGAGAAGAGTAAGAGGAATGCATCATGAAGATGGAACTTAAAGGCTATCCCATGCCATTTATCTTCTACCCTAGTTAAATGGGCAAGGCGAATACAAAATGTAGCACGTGGAAGCTTAATGTGACAAAAGGGGAAATTTATCTCCCTCACTCTTTACTTGAATATGAGAGAATTAAGTTAGGTGTGGCAAAAGGGGAAGAAAAGTTTGGAATCAACATGAAATAAAGTAAAGGTTCCCTCTACTCAATAGAAAAGTTAAAAGATGTAGAAGGAAAATAAATTTAAGGAAACAAATTCTAGATGGAGGATCATACACAAACAATCACTCCTTCCCTTAAGAAAAGATTCCTAAGGAAGGACTTGTTCAATGGGAGTTGCATAAGGAGTATTCATAAATGGGCTTAAGGGTTCTTGAACTTCAGAGAAGACTTCAAGGTAGGCTTTTAATAATGAAATTAAAGAAGTAATACATGTCAAAAAGATTTCAATTAAAATTGGGGTTGAGTTCTTTCTCATATTGAAGAGGAAAAAAAATGTGAATGACTCAAAATAAATCCTTTTCAAATTATTCATACATTATAAAAATGCATCTACTTTATAATTTTACTACAAAATTTCATAGAAATTCTAACCTTAACAATGGATTAAACTCATAGTAGTCTTTCTATCCATTATAATTAAGAAGCCAATCCCTTGAATTGAAGACAATTTTAGCATGAAGGGATATCCAAACATTTTCTTGTATAGTTTTCAATCTATGCAATTCATTTGTGTTGTTCTAACACCAAGGGACCACTATAGATGGAGGCACGTTGACCTTTGAGAATAAGAGATGCTATGAGGATTATGGGAATTGATGCCCATAATCATAGAGGATGGACATAAAATGTTAAAATTGGAATACAGAAGTTGATTGAGGGAAACTAAGGTGTCAACGAAAGAACATACATGCTATAACAAGGAATCATGGGGAGAAATCATTATCCATCTAATTCACTTCCTTTAGAATCATTGTTTCTCACCCACAATATATCCTTACTAACTTAATCATTACGAAATTCACTCTAATTTTAATTTCAATCTTAGAACATGATTTCAATCATTTTCATGATTGTGATTTGACTAATAAAGTGTTATCATGGATATTAGAGAAATGAAAAACAAAAATGATTTCGTTTATTAATTTTAGTCTAGAAAGCCTAACCTCTATGTAAGATAGACATGGAAAAATAAAGAAAGAAATTTGGAAACACAAAGACATTAATTCACGTCAAAATATCCTTAAAAATAAATAAATAAATAGTTTTAATTGAAACTTTAATATGTCTTATTGGATCTTCTTAAAACTAAAGAGAGCAAAGGATATTCTTTTTCCTTCTTATTCATTTGTTATTTGTTCTCACTTTCCAATATAGGCTTTAATGAGAAGGAAATGAACAAATGATGTACTTAAAACTTTTGAATTTCAAATATATTTTTTTTTATTTCACTATTCAATATTGATTCCAAAATAATAAGAGCGAATGACTGATTTAAATCTTTGTCCTTAATGTTAGAATCTTGTAAGGCATGTTTTTTATATTTCTTTATTAAAAAAACAATTTATTTAAAACTTAAGACCATTCATGAATGATCCTTCCAAGGCTGATTTAAATCTTTGTCCCCAATGTTGGAATCTTGTGAGGCATGGTTTTTTATATTTCTTTATTAAAAAAACAATTTATTTAAAACTTAAGACCATTCATGAATGATCCTTCCAAGGTCTTTCCAAACCATAAGTTATGGATTTATAGTAAAAGGATAATAAATGAAATAGTAGGAAGAAAAGCCAATTAAATACTCTTTTGTAAAGGAAGCCTTGAAAGAAAACATAACCAATAGAATATTTAGGAATAAAAAGACAAAGCTTCATGTCTTTTCACATTTATGAGTTTCTATTGGACCACATTAGCTGGTGAAGCTTCCAAAGGGAAAAAAAATGTTGATCCCTTGAATGAACTCTAACAACTTAAATAATATGTTTTAAATATATGTTATAAGGTGGTCAAAAACACTACTTAAAGACTTTATATTATTAATTAATTGATGTGATGATAATTTATTGAATTATCCTTTCGGAAGCATTTGAGTATTCCTGGTTTGAATTATTATCAACATACATTTCATATAAACATGTTGTGGTATTGTCAACATTTTAGGTGAAATATTAGGCCAACATCGTTAGAATTACCTCTTTCGGGAAGTTTACATCTTTACCTATGTTCCATTTGTAGTAGTCTATCATAGGTTGACATTTTTGAAGTGTTTTCATGGCCTCGAATTGGCATACATGTCCGCTCAACAACATCATGAAGGAAAGGTAGATACATTTCACTACTTCGGTAAAAGGTACATTTTCACTTAAACACATCAGTGACTCATGAATTGACATACATGGTTGATGTAGATACATTTTACTACTTCGGTAAAAGGTACATATTCACTAGAACACATTATGGACTTATAAAAGAGGTACATATTTACTAGAACACACCATTGATTTATAAAGTGGCATACATCTCTATGTATTTATGTAGAAGAGATAGATACTTTTTACTATTTTAGTACATATTTATTAGAACACATTATTGATATGTAAAACACATTATTGACTTGTGATTTAGTATAAAAATTTGAAACACTACCATCATAAAATGGAGGTTGATAGAATTTCAAATTTGAAGCACATTTTAGTTTAGATGGTTTTTATAATTTTGTTTATTTTGATCATTTTAATACAACATATTGATGGATAATGAAAAAAAATTGTTGTTTGATGAGCAAATCACCCTATTATGAGTAATTTTACTATAAAATTCCATTTTTATTGATATCTTGATACTTCGTACTACATTTTTATTGATATCTTGATATCTTGTACTACTTAGTTACTTTGTGTTTATGACATTGTCATAGGAAGAAAATAGAGGATAAAGTTTGTAAATATAAAATTAAATAAATGATTGATATTATTAGATATATCTATTATAAGTTTAAGATGTTCTTTTTCCAAAAGGAAAAGACTTGTAATTTCAATTCATCTTAAAACATGGAGTAAATTTACATTTTGCATATGTTGAAAGCATTCCATAAGTCTAGTCTCTTGGCATGTGAGCTAAAGAGAGAGAAAAAAAAAATCATGAATGAAGCTTAGAAAGTAAGTGCGATACTAATCACTTCACTTCTCTTTCTTTTCTTTTTTTTGCCAACCCCTGACTAGAATCATAGCCAAATGTTCCAAATATCCTCAATAATTTTTTTTTCTAAATTTGAATTCTCTGAAACATATGTCTCTTTAGATCCTATCTATTATAAATTTAACATATTATTTATGAATATAAATTATTATCTTTAACATAATATAAAATTCATATATTAAAAAAAATCTTATAATTTTTTAAGTTTAAAAATAATATTTTTACTGATTAAAATTAAAGTATTAATAGAACAAAACTGCTCATCCATATTCCATGTACAATTACACAAACTTTATCTTTATGAGACAACAAAATAACCCCATATACTTAGATATGGATACACATATTTCTTACACTAAAAAGTGCTATAAGCAACCATATAAAAGTTATAGATACATGCATGTACTAGAAGATTCCATAAACTATTATAAAAAATAAAGGTTTGTAACCATATAAAAGTTATAGATACATGCATGTACTAGAAGAGTCCATAAACTATTATAAAAAATAAAGGTTTGTTGGCCAACTTAGATGTTCTAATGTTTGGTTTAAACCCAGGAAATTTGGTAAGGATCTATATTGTTTTCTCGTATAGAAAAGCATGGTTATCCCCCGTGAATATATATATAATAGCATTAATGCATTTATTGAAAAAGCCCTAAACTATTGTTTAAAAAAAAAGTGTTAGGCCACCTTTGATGTTCTGATGTTCTAATGTTTGGTTTAAATCCAAGAAATTGGGCCAGGACCAACACTTTATTCTCTTGTGTAGCAAAACATTGTTTTCAGCTCGTGAAAATATTATACATGTAATATAGACATCATTTTCTGTATATATACATGATTTCATTAACACCGTGTCTTTGTGCTTTGACTTGTGCATTGGCAAATGGCCCACCAAACAACTCATATTAATATATGAATATACAAAGCTATGTGAATGAAAATGTCTTCCAAAAATCCATGGAGAATTATGTTGTTAAGTGCTCTCACCTACTTCGGCATGTCATGGTCTACTTTTATAATCGGTGAAGATAAATTCATGATTTAATTTATATATTGTGTTTTCATGAATAATGCACATGAGAAAACGTACATGAAGGGTATTATTCTCTTTAGTGCTTTGACTATTTAAGCATGTCATTATCTAGCCTTATGATTGGAGAAGGTAGGTTCAGGATTTAGTTGAATAAGAGTATTGAGGAGTATATATATATATATATATAAGTGATAATATTTTATTTACTAATATATTAGTATAATATTATTTAAAATTATATAAATACAAATATCTTAATGATAATCAAAGCTGTAATTTGCATATTTTATACCAATATAATTTATGAGTTTTAATTTTATGGATTTAGAATGAATCATTATATAATTTGTTTTAGTGTATTTTGAGTGGAAAATTTTGAATCTTTAATTGGAGTTTATATCTAGAAATTATGCCTTCCACAAGTTAATCTATTTTATTGACCAGCATTGTAATAAGTGGATGCAACATCACTCCTCATTAGTTGCACATGTGGGGCTAGTCATGTGTCGACTTTTAAGAAGATTCTAAAGGATCCAAAATGCTAAAACTAACTGTGGGGTGAAGCATGCAAAAACCCTATCCTATACCCTACAAGATTATGAGGCTATGGTAAATATTGGACCATTAAGGAGAGAAGGGATTCAATTCTTAAGTATTTTTATCGTTCCATAATTGGGATAAGAATCTAAGAGTGGGATACTAAAGCATAACAGAGGAGGTAGAATATTTTGTAGCATTCGTTCAAGCCATATTCTCCATGGAAACTCCATAGTGAGTGCCCCTTTCTTTGTATTTGTGTTTCATTACGAAGAAAAATAGCGCAAATCATAGGCCTTACCTTCTAGTTGGACTATATATATTATAGAATAATAAATGAGGCAGAAGATTTTGTAGTAACCATTCAAGCATGGTGTCCATGGTAACTCCATAGTGGGTGCCCATTTCCTTTACTTATATTTCATAATTGAGAAAAAGAGAGCAAAACATTGTCCTCACCTTCTAGTTGGGTTTTCTCTTATATTGGGTTTCCTAGACCATATCTTGTATCCATTTAAAAAGGATAGTGTGTTCATTTTCCTGGTTCTTTTGTTTCAGTTTCAATGATTTCCATAGTTTTGAGTGGTAAGCTAGGAAAAACTTGAGTGGGACTAATGGTTAAGAACATGTGTTTCCTAATATGAAGTCGCATGCTCAAATCTAGAAGGGTATAGAGTATGTACATTGTCTTAGAATTTAACAGTCAAATACATACATAGAGAGAGGTCCTTTGTCCCAAAAACAATGCTATTCCATCAATAAGGGGGTGTCATACACCAAATTTGTGTTTGGCTTAGCCATGACCATAAAGTTACATTATTATTATTATTCCAACAAATTTAAGATCTAATGCAACAAATTGCATAGTAAAATATTTCAAATTATTGTAAAATTTGTTGTGATAAATTATTCTAGTGGAATATCAATGGAAATTTACAAATCATATTGGTATCATAATAGTCTCTTTTTTTTTAAGTGGGAAGTTGTATGATCAAGGAATTGGGTTAAGAAGGAAATCTTAGAAACTTTTCCGTGGCATATGAATCCAATCATAATAACCCTTAGGATTAGGTAGAGAAGACATCTTCAAAGTTATAAGAATAAGTTTTTGATATCTCTTGCAACATGGCCCTCCTCATGGAAGCTCTAGCAAACAAGTTTGGGCCTTTTGGGAAGGCTCGTGACTCTAACTTAGAAGTTGGATTGGATGAGAATTTGGGAGATAATGAAAACTCAGAAAAGGAGCTATAGAAAGGAAATTCAAGTTCTAGTGTCCTCACTTATTCATAATATTTATTTAAAATAGAAGTGAAAGTGGAAATATAACACTATCAAGGTGAGATTATTATTATTAAGTTGAATCATTGGCTATAACAATTAGAAGTTTATTTCAGTGTCCATAACTTAAAAAACAGATAAAAAAAATTCATTTTCCATACTGAAACTAGAGGGTAATGCCTTAACCTAGTGGAAAAGACACACATAGATAATTATGTGTGATCACCAAAAACGATTATGAGGCATGTACAACCTTGATCAAGTACCAATTATACCCTATTATATAGGGACAGTGAATCTGTTAGCATCACTTCAAGAAAAAACATAATTAAGTTCACAAATGGTGATTATGTAGGGTATGTCTCCAGAGAACCCAAGTGTATTTTTCAAGTATCTAGGGTTCCTACAAATTTATTTATGAAAGAAATTTATGTTCTTTAAAACTAGGATAATTAATGAGGCCTATTTGTAAGCAAGATACCTAGAGAATATAGAAAATACGAAAGAAAAGCAATGTGATTCCAAATAGAAACACCATCAAGATGCTTCTAATGAGGGGAAGAAGAAGTGGAAAGAAAATGGAAAGAAAAAATAGTCGTCACACATTAATGGAAAGATCCAAACAACCATTGTAATATCAATGGTCACACCAAAGATAAGTGTTCAATGATAAATTTAGAGTTGAATTGAAGGGATTGTAAGAAGGATTTCAAGAAAAACAACCTACTAGCCATTGATTAAGGCAACCTAGAAAGAATAGCATATATGTTGACAAAAATATTATTTTCACTTGAGTAGCCTTCATCACAAGATACTTGGAAATCACAAAACTCGTCTATATTAAGATCTAATTCAAGAAGAGAAAGGTGGATGCCCTATTCAACTTTAGTTCATAATCCGACATCGTAGAAAAAGATCTAATTAGAAAGCTTGCATTAGAAGTTCATGATCATCCTAATCCATATACATTAGGATGGGAAAATAAGAATTTAGAGCTCAATGCCACTAAATAGTGTAAGATCCATTTTTTTATACAAGAAAATTATATTCATAGAGTCAGAGAGGTAGGTGTAGCACCATTTGATGTATGTAATGTATCATTTCAAAGGCATTACATGTATATAGGGATGAAATCTCCATAAGAAGAGAAAACCAATACCACCTAATCAAGGATGGAAAGTATTTTATCATGAATGCACATAGAGGTAAATCCAATATCTCTCTTATAAGTGTTAACTAAGCACCTTGGAGATTGATAAGTTCTAAACAATTTTCGTATTAAGTGAAGAATGAATAAAAGTAAACGAATCTCTCAAGGGACATACTAAAGAAAATAAATTTTAGTTGGAGGAATTGTTGCAAGCATAGAGAATTGTTTCAAGAGCCTAAAGGTTGCCACCTAAGATAGAGGTAAGAAAGATACAATTGTTTTATGGCTCTTTATTTCGAAATATTGGGTTGTATAGATACTCCATCCAAAAAGAAAATGAAGTGAAGAAATAGTTGCAACAATTTCCATAATAGAGAGTAATTCAACTAGGAACCTACTTTGTGGTTCACCTATCATCATAGTACCCAAGAAAAATGGGACTTAATGAATGTGTATCAACTAAAAAGGTGTGAACATTATGGCCCTCATGAATTAATACCCTCTAACTAGGACCAATGATTTGTTATATTAGTTCCAACATGTCAATTACGTCACCAAGTTGAATCTCAAACTAAAATACCGCCAAGTATAATTTAAGGAACAAAACACACTGAAGACCACCTTCAAGGCAAGGAAAGGTTCACATGAATGACCAGTAATTCCTTTTGGTTTATGTAATGCACCAACTAAATTCATGAATTTTATGAATGATGTATTGCATCTCTTTCTAGATTGATTTGTGATAGTGTACATA
This sequence comes from Pinus taeda, assembly GCA_000404065.3. Lineage (NCBI taxonomy): Eukaryota > Viridiplantae > Streptophyta > Pinopsida > Pinales > Pinaceae > Pinus > Pinus taeda. Next base: position 125,408 of record APFE030414468.1, read on the forward strand.
GAAAATACATTGATTTATATCTCTACGTGGGAAGAGCATATGTCACATCTCATGAAAGTGTTAGATACTCTAAAAAATATAAGTTGTTGGCAACCCTTAAGAAATGTGAGGTTTCTTATAATTCATTTGTGTCTTTATGTATGTGTTTAGTGTGTGATTAATGGAGGGGAACATAGGGTAGATCTTGAAAAAAGTGAGGTCATTCTCAAGTGCTTGATTCCTACCAATTCACTGAATTTAAAATCTTTCATGGCATAGTGTAGTACCTACAAAAGTTTATAACATCCTTTGCAATTATAATTGCACCATTTTGTGCCATAATAGGCAGGGGTAATAGTTTCTAGTGGGGTAAGAATCAATAAAAATATTAGTATGAGATAAAATGGGAGATTAAGCACCAATTATTACATTTCCTAATTTATAGAATCCTTTTGAAGTAGATATGAATGTAAGTGGATATGTCACGGGAGCGGTCTTGATGTAGGGATCTAAGCCAATATGTTACCATTCTAAAATGTTTCTTTATGGAGTCATGGACTAACCTACATATAATGAGGAAATCTACACCCTAGTTTAAGAAATTAAGAAGTAAAAGCATCATTTGATGGGAAAGGAAACACCTGTCCACACTAATCACCAATAATTGAAAATATTTATAGGCCTAAAGTAATATTCAACAAAAAAAAACACTACAAGTCTTGAAATTGTTATGATTCTAAGATAATTGGGTTTATCTTGAGTGGTTAGGATGAATGATTGGTATCCTCCCCAACTAGCTTCAATTCTTGCAAGTAACATGATGAAATTTGATATAAAAAGCTAGATATTTATTCCTCATATAAAACATATATAGATATCTATCTATAATAATAATAATAAAAAGTTAAATTAATATTTTTAAAATATCTACATAAATGTGGAATCTATTTGCAGGGGTAGTAGGAGGAAGGATTATATTAAATCCCAATGGAATACAAGAAGTAAAGTACACTTGGGGGCTTTGTCTCAAATAGAATAACATTTTTTTTTTCAAGTTGTGTGTGATCCTTTAGGTTTGACTTGTGGCTTGAGAAGCAACGACCCAGGGGGATATAATCCATCAAAGTCACCCGATGATCGCACCTGGCTTGGGCCACACCAGCCCTAAGCTAAATAGACTTTTTAGCATGTATCCTCCCCTTGGCACAAGGCACAACCACCCCTCATAAGGTTTGATTTTGGGTCGCCTTGATAACAAGTCTCATCCTCAACTGGTTGTGCTAGTGCGACTTGACATCTCAAATCGAATAACCTTGCTGAAATGTATGGGCTATATTCTGACCTCTAGTTAGCCATGGATAGTGATATTTCTTTGATTTTAATCATAGTGGATTCTCTGATCACCATTCAACACCTTCTGAAAGGATCTCTTCTAATGAATAACCATCCATTCTATTTTGTAGAATCAAAACCATGCTGGAATCATTGTGGCTTCACTGGCGGAGATATGACATACCACATGCATTCATATTCGGGGATATATATTGAGGAAAAAATGGCATAATATATTGAGCATATAATAGAGGGTAAAGGACTTTTATATGTTATGTATAAAAAATGGAGTTCAAAGTTAATGAAAAAATATAAAGGGGTATAAAAAATGTTAATGAGAAAATGGATACCTACAACATCTAATGAAAGTAGGGTGAATTTAAATCGGGAAGGTGTATTCGGTTCACATTGGTAGGGAGTTAAATAGAAGTGATTTTTAGAGGTATTTTCCAATATGTAATCAAATTAAGGGTATTCTTTAGTATGTCGTGAGTGCACGTTCTATGTTAGAGGTTCATTGAGTGAAGCCCCCATGGCTAGAATCCTTCTCCCATAAAACCTATTTTCATATCCTTTGAGGTCAAAATAAGAAAGTAGACTCTCAAGTTGATCGAGTTTGCCAGCTTGAAACTAAATAATATGAATTTAATGGATTGTTGGGTTGAAATGGTATAATGCAAGGTAATAACCTCTCATTTCCTCTCTCTCTCTCCAAAACTATGAGGTACAGCACTGGTGTAGAGATTTTGTCATGTAATGCAAGGTGTTAGACAGTTGGAATGATAATTATGTGCCTCTTTATGTAATTCATGTGGCAAGGACGAATCCTAGTATGACCAGTATCTCTTCCTATGTCTATCCTCTCACTTTAATGGATTAAAGATAGGGTGAATTCAAGTTGATTTGGGTAGAATCATTTCCTGAAGTGTCAAACGATTCAGGGCCTCATGTTGCATTCATGGAGGGTGTACTTATGTCAAATTGGAAAGAGATGGTTCAAGAAGACAAGACTGAGCATAAAAATGATATATATATTGGATGGTGGGGAAATTTCTTCAATGTATCAAGTGGAATTAAGGTTTCTTCCAGGTATGGCAACCTTATGCTCAGAGGAACAAAGAAGGGTTGGCTCATGTCCACCTTGTTTCCCAAACTAGGTCACTTTCTATTCTATAATATTTCTGTTGAGGGCTTAATTTTCCTCCTTCAAGTGCACCTTAAGGATCATGTTTTGTGTGCGTTGAATGTTCGAAAGTTCTTATTGCATGACTAGTTATTTATATTACAGTTTTGCATTTTGGGGCATCTATCAAAATCTCTCCAGACACCAAAATTGGTCCTCTGTAGGGTCTCTTTTAGTCATATAAGTTCCTGTCTCCTACTCTCTTGTAAAATATTTTGACGTCTCTATCCTCTTATGTCTCAAAATTTATTCTATCTCAACTCCTTTTCAAGGCCCCTCCCCCTATTTGTCTATGTGGGTTTATCTCTCTTATATTGGCTCAATTGGTCTCTTTTGTGCATGAATCCTCTACAGTCTATCCCTCTACAGAAATAGTTGAGCGTAACTTAATGTGGGTGTTATATGATCAAGTTGAGCTTTTGTCTCTCATGGAGAACATGGATGCTCCCTCTTATGGATTTGGGTGTCTGAGTCAATGCCATCGTTGTCTTCATCCCCCCATATACAACAATAATGGGAATAACAAGCTTAGGCAACAAATGTGTCAACAACCAGTGCATATCATGTTCCTTAATGAAGAATCATAAAAGATCTAGTCCAAAGTGAACCTCCCTGAAGAGTAAATTCACTGGATTCGATGTCAAATTGCTGACATTAAATTCAAGAGAAATGTTGATGAGGATTGAAGCATAGTAAGCAACAGCCTAGATGGACCCTTAGATAAGATGTCTATCGATCCCCCTAGTTGATCGATGTTTACATTTTGTAAATGTGTTTTGTTTTGTGGCCAATTTTGTAGAGCCTATAGTTGTAGAAATTTTTTCATAATATATGAACATGGAAGTAGAGCTGAAGTAATTTTTGAAACTACATTCATGATATCTACTAAAGATATTGAGACTTTTTACTAAAAGTAAGCACTACCCGTGCTTCTTGTTGCATTCAGGATGTAGAGTTAATGAAATTCTTAATCATCCTTGTAAAAAAAACAAACAAAATGATACAACTATATGAGGATTTTGTGGCAATATCATCTAGTCATAAAATATAAGAAAGGAAACATTAACTAGTTAGAAAAACACACTTTCAAGGAAACCTACATTAAACCATATAGCTTTGGGAACTCTTATGCAAATGCAACCTTTTACTCATGATGCATACAAGGAAGATGACGACTTCAAAGAGGTGTTTTAGAAGCTATAGGGCCAAGTTCATGTAGAAGAAGGTGATGATAAGGTTGACTATCGTCTCAAAATGGGTTTTTCTACAAGTTAGACAAACTATATGTTCTTAAAGGTGAAATATTGCAACTTAGAAAAGAGGCTCACACCTCTAAAGTTGAAAGACACTTTGGTGTTGAGAACATAATTATTAACTTATAGAGGTATGCATAATGACCCAAAATGCAAGATGTAGCTCATCTTATTATAGGATGCATACTTTTTTTTAGTTGTAATCCTAGTAATAGAAACCAAGGTTTTTACCATTCCTTACTTGTAACCACTAGACCTTAGGATGACATATCCATGGATTTTGTGTGGTTTTCTAACAACTAAGAAGGATTAGATCTACCCCTTTGAAATTTTTCTACAAATGTAAGCTTTCAAGATGTCAAAAATCTCCTTAATTGGAGTTTGCATACGAAAGTTATACTTCCAATAAGTGGACCTACCCTATTAACCACCATGGTCCCAAGTGGATGCCGCATTAACCCCCATGATATGCACATGTGGGGCTAGTCATGTGTGGACATTTAAAATAATTGTAGAGGGTCCAAAACCTAACACCCTTTGAAGTTCAAGGCACACAAAAATCTAAACCTAAATCAATATAACTATTAGGCTATGTTAAAGATCGAGATAGAGAAGAAGTGCCATTCTTTTTGTATGGGTTTTATGGTTCAGTGGATCTTCTAAGAATGTGATCTGTAAATTACCCATGGATATTCCACTAGATAGTTTATCATGAAAGATCTTATAATAATGTATTAAAATTATGAATGTTTACACTATTACAGTTTTATTAAACTTCTAGATCTGTAAATTTAATTGTAATTAGTGCATCCACATGAATGGAAATTATGTAGAAAAGTAGAGAATGAAAAAATAAGCTCTCGCACACACACATAAGACACAAGATATGATCTGGGAAACCCTTTCAATAGAAAACCTATCTGGAAGCTAGGGTCGCTTCGCTCTCTTTCTTTGTCTGGAAAATAAGGCTAAAGGTACAAAGAAATAATGCATGTGGCCCGTGGAATGCTACAGTGCACAAATCCTCCCTGTGTGCTCTACCTCCTATCTCTCCTCACTATCTTTCCTCAACTATGGAATAAAATTCTCTTGAAAGAATGGAATGTCTCTTCCTCCCAATGTCCTGGTTATAACACAGCCCGATAGCCTACTAGTGGTTAAGGTTGACTACATTAACTCTTAACTAGAGTTACAAAATAGGTTATTCTAGAGTCTTTTTCATCTTAATCGCGTGGCTAGCCCCTTTTCCATGAATAATGGGGGTTGACGTGGCATCCTCCTGAATTATAGGTGCGAAAATAGGAAGGTCAACTTATGAGTTTCGTAACTTTTTCATACAAAGTTCGATTGGTTCACTTCTTGCGCCATTGGAAAATTCTCTATGTTTAGAAAAACGTGAAAATTTGCAGCACCAAAGAAACAAGGTTTTACCCCTAAAAGTGTCATCTAATGCCTCAAAATGCTCCTGGAAGTTTTCAGACCTCGTTTTGCCAAACTGGGTCCCGCTAGTAAAAATAGTCCCATGAGTTGATTCCTCCACTTTTTTCACTATGAATGCATTGAGATGGATGAAAAATAATATAATGGTCTAATCCAGATAATACATCCCATTTTGGGATGTTTTTGGTTCCCAAAAGCTTTTACTGAATGAGGTGAGGAAATGTTTCCTCCACCTTATCTCTAGTGTACCATTTAATGTTTCTTGGAAGTTGTCCCTTCAACCCAATTTGCCAAAGGCCATGTTGCCCCTATCTTGTAGTTCTAGACTTCTTTTTTAAAATTGTGCCTTCTGTCAACTCTGCTTGAGTTTCTGATGCCAAATCCTCTACAGAAGCTAGGACATGTTCCTCTTCCTAATCTAGCATGGAAGGCTCATAGAGTTTCAAATTCTCTACATTCACAACTAAGTAAATGTGCATATATGGTGGTAAACTGAGTTGATAGGAATTATCACCCACATTTTCCAGTATCTCAAAGGCACCATACCTCATATCCTTGATCTTCTTACCATGAACCTACAACCTCTCCTTGTTCAACGATAGCCATACTATGTCTCCCACCTTGAATGATTTCTCTATTTTGTTCTGATCATGCCTAGCCTTATACTTCTCCAACAACTTATGTAGTTTGTCTTGTACCTGTAGATGGATTTGTCTAATCTTCTCTATAAATTTTTCAACCCTCAAAGCATCTCATGTAAGATCTTCCCTCACTTCTCCTTATTTTCCATAGGTAATATCCATAGGTGACAGTGGAAAATATCCAAAACAAGCCTCAAATGGGGACTTTCTTATAGAATTGTGGACTTCTTCATTGTCAGAATGTTGTATATATACCAAATTTCCATCACTGGTCTTTGAATGCTTCCTGTTTCATTCCCTCTGAAGCCACACCAAAGTCATGTTGATTACTTTTGTCTTCCTGTCTGTCTATGGATGGAATGTCATATATCTCTTCAACTTCGTGTCCACCTTTTCCCACAATGTATTCCAAAATGCATTGAGAAATATTTTATCCATGTCTAAAACAATGTTCCTTGGTATCCAAAAGTGCACCTAGACCTATCCAAAGAACAAGTTTGTTGCTTCTTGTCCACTGATGGATTTTTTACAAGGAATCGAAACACACATCTTGTTGAACCTATCAACTACCATGAATAGGTAGTCATTTCCCTTCCTGGTTGTTGGTAAACCTCCCATAAAGTCCATGGAAATGCTTTCCCAAGGATGAGTAGGTACAAGTAAGTGATGATATATACCATGTTTCCTATTGTTGGGCTTGTTGGTATAACAAAGCGTGCATCCTCTTATGAACCTAGTTACCATCTCTTACATATTGGGCCAATACACATACCTACGAAAGTTAGGTATGGTCTTCCCTACACCAAAGTCCCGTGCAACCTTGGAGTTGTGGTCCTCTCTAATTAGCTACAGTTGCTCACTTTTAGGAACACATAGCTTATTCAGCCTATATAGTAACCCATCCTAAATATGGTAGTCAATGGTCTTGTTTCCATTGTGCACATGACTCTTACTTCACAACTATTGATACACATCCCTGAAGTCCTCATCCTCTAAATATACCTCTTTGTATGCATCATGGGTGAATGGATCCATGTGCATAAGAGCCCAAAGTTGTGATATTTGATGTGGGTGGCCTTGAAAGCATGTCAACCAACTTGTTTGTGTTGCCCTTATTATAATTGATCACTAAATGAAACTACTATAAAAACCCCATCAACTTGTAATTCCTAGTCTGTTGTAGCTTACTCTAGGCCTACAAGTACGACAATGACTAGCAATATGTGTGGATTACTGTCTCCTTTCCCATCATGTAGTACTTCCACTTCTTCAAATCTTACACCATGACATAGAGCTCCTTATTGTAGGTAGGGTAGTTAAGGACTACCCCATCAAATACTTCATAATGGTAGCATACAAGCCTTCCTCCCTACATCAAGACAACTCCCATAGCATACCCACTCACATCTATCTCCACTTAAAAGGGTTACTGCAAGTTTAGTAATTCCAAAACTAGTGCCAGACTAATCTTCTTCTTTAATTCCTTGAAATCCCTCTACTAACCTTTCCCCACTTAAAAATATTGCCACTTGTTGTTATGGCGTGAAGGATGATGCTACTGTTGAAAACAAGGCTACAAATTTCCTCAAGTATTGTGCTGCCCCAATAAAACTCGTGACCTTAGAAACATTAGTAGCCATTGACCATTTCATGATTGCCTCTATCTTGGAAGGATCTATCTTCATCTCTCCTCCACCGATCGCATACCCCAGATACACCAAGGAATGATTTGCAAAATCACACTTCTTGAGATTTTCTAGCAAATGATGCTTCTTCAATGTTTCCAGCACCTACATTAAATGTGAAATATGCTCCTCCTAGTAGCATTATATACTAGTATATCATCCAAATAGAAAATAATAAATGAATCTATAAAAGGGCAAAATACATCATTCATTATTCTCATAAATGTATTTGGTGCATTACCTAGGCCAAATGACATGACTAACCACTCGTACAAACCTTTCCTTTTTTTGAAGGTGGTCTTCCAGGTATCTTCTTCTTTGACTCAAACCTGGTAGTATTTAGACTTCAAGTCCAGCTTGGTGAAGTATTTTTCTTGATGAAATTGATCCAACAAATCATCTATCCTGGAAAAGGGGTATCTATTCTTGAGTGTGATTTTATTCAATGCCCTATAATCTATACACATGTCTCATCCTTCTTTGGCATAATTATGATGAGTGACCCACATGGAGATGTACTCGGTCGAATGACACCTTGTTCCAATAGCTATTGCAATTATTTCTTCGCCTCACTTTATTCTATAATAGACTGCTTGTACACCCCAGTATTTGGCAATGGGGAGTCTGACAACAACTGGATCTCATGTTCCACTTCTCTCTTAGTTGGTAACCCTTTGGGATCTTGGAACACATCCTTGTATACTTGTAATAACTCCTCCAATTGTGTTTCTATTTCCTAGTACACCCCTCCAGTGATGCCTTGCCTCTAATTGACTCCTCTTCAAACTGACTTTCTCTTAAAAACAATAAAACATACTTCTTGCTAGAACTGATCAATTTCTTGGCTTTCTTGGAAGTTACCATTGAAATTTTCGACTTGCCTTTATGTGCATTCATTATAAATGATTTCATCCTTAACGAGTCAGTACTTATTGGATCTCCTCATGAATATTTCATCTCGCGTGTACATGTATGGACTCCCAAACACGACTCGACATACATTAAGGGGAATGACATCTAGATATACTCCATCAATAAAATCATCACTGGTAACAAATCTAATTTTAACTATATTGTTACCTTTAACTCTGCATCCTTATTTACCCATCTCAATGGATATGGGTTTGGATGATCAGAAACTTCTAGCCCCAAATTCTTGACCAACTCTACTGCAAGGAGATTCACCTGTGATCCTGAGTCAAATAGAGCATCAATCTTCATCTTCTTGACTTGTATCTTTATATGGAAGAGTTTGGTCATTTATTTCTCTTCATTTTGCTAAAGAATACTCAATTCACCTCCTTTTTCACTAACATACAAACAATATTCTCATTTATATGCAAGGTGCTTTCAACATGGTTGCTCGAATCCATGACCATGAGATTCTTCTTCTTTTTATCTTTCTTCTTGTTCTTTGTGTTTGGATCTAGATGAAATTTCCAACACATTTCCTTTGTATGGTAATCAATGTTGCAGTGGTTGTATTGGTTACTAGTATCTTTTCACTAGTGTGTTGTGGTTATCATCTTTTTATCTTTCCCCCTTTTTCCTTCTTATTCCCCTCCTTAGAAGCTTCATTTTGCTCATTCTACTTTGATCCCCTTGATTGTGCTCTTTTCAATCCTACGTTCTCCAGGTACTGTGCCTGTAAACAAGTCTCATCCATTGATTTGGGCTTGAATGGCATCACTTGCTCATGCCGATGGTGGTGCAGGCCCCCCAAATAATTGAGCAGTACATCTAGGTTCTTTGGAGAGATACCGAGCATTATAACCATCTTTCTGAATTTCATGGTGTACTCCTGCATGCTTTGGCCTAACTTTTGCTTGAAGTGATGTCATTGGATCCACTAGTCATGCACATACACAATGGGATAAAAATGTGACTTAATGAGGGTTTTTAAATCTTCCCACTTACTCACTGGAGGTTCTCCCTCCAACCTCAGGGTTTCCATGTGGCTCTCCCACAAAGTCAGTGCATGGCCCTCCCATTTTAGTTGTGCAAATGAGATTTGTTTTTCCTTCCTAAATTTGATGAACAATGAAATAAAATTCCAATTGGTCCAACCAATGGTTCAACTTCATATCATTGATCTTACCATGGTATGGCTTGATATCGACTTTTGCTTCCATTTTAAATAGGGACTAATTCATGACACTTGAACTGAGTTGATATTTTCTAGATTCTTTCTTCGATTGGTTCTTTGTTTCTCCCTAATCTTCTAATTCTTGTTCATATTTGTCCACTACATTCGAACCCCCATCTTCTCCAAATATCCCCATCTTGTTATTCAAGGCTGCCATGAGGAGGCTTACATTGTAGTTGATATATGTGACTTGTTGTTCCAACCGCATAAACTTCACCTCTGCAGGATCAAAATTTTCATTTATAGATTTTTCGACCAGGGTTTTATGATTTTCAACCCTACCAATCTAGATCCTTGCAATCTCCACAAAGTACCTAAAGAAACCCACTTTGATACCAAACGATCTATAAATTTCCTTGGATATTCCACTAGATAGTTCGTTATAATAGATGTAACAACCCTAGTTAAAAATTCATGTAAAAAAAATATAAGGCCAAGGTCATGGGACATGTGTTCCAAGTTAAATCATTGGAAAAACATCCTAGTGGGTGTTCACTTGGTTTATCAATGACTGGGGAAATTGGCAAAGGCAATGGAAAAGGCTTTGGAAAGGAAAGAGACATTAATTGGCATTTTATTTATGAAAATAATGGAAATTAGGAGAAAAGGAAGGTGAAAGGTAACATGTTGCATGTGAAGAGGAAAATGAAGGAAAAAGAATGGAAATTGAATAAAATAGAGGCCTCAATGATAAAAATGCTTCTGAGGATCAGTTCATGGCTTTTTTCAGTTCAGTTTTGGAGCTCTCATTTTCTATTCTCTCTCTCTCTCATACTCTTAGACATAGAGTTTTCTTGGAGCACTCTTGGAGGAGTGTGGCATACTCTGGATTTGGAGAAAGAAGGAAAAGGAAATCAAGAAATTGGAAGGGAATAGGTGGATCGATAGGTACAATTGGATTATTTGTAGGTATCGAGTTGCATGTATGGTTTCCTTGCTAGTTTTGAAATGCATGACACATGAATGTGGTTTCTTGGTTATGAGTTATGATTGGAATGGAGGATTGCCTAGATTGAAAGTGTTTTTTCCTAACCTTTCCAATTCCTGGATAGCCATGGTGTTGTGGGTTTTATATTTTTTTTTTTTTTTTTTTTTTTTTTTTTTCTGGTTGGTTCTCATGTTCCATTGGTTGTGGGTTGAGTTACTAGTTCCTAGAGCCTTGGTTGGATAAACTCTCTAGAAGCCCTATAACAACTTGGGTTGAGATACTAGTCCTGGAAGCCTTGCTTGGAAAAATGCTCTAGAATCCCTTGGTGGGTTGAGTTACTAGTCCTGGAAGCCATAGTTTGAAAAAATCTCTAAATCCTAGCAGTAGCTATGGGTTGGGTTACTAACATTGGAAGTCTTAGTTGGAACAAATCCTCTGGAACCCTTGACATCTTGGGTAGAGACCGATTTTGTGATGGTTAGTGATGTCTGACCATGAGTTGGAATCACTGGTTGAGGGTTGAGTCTTTTTTTCTTCTGGAAGCCTTGGTTTTTTTTCCCTTGGTTTATTCCATGAGATCTCACATTCATGCTTGGAATGTGGCATGGGGGTGACTGGGTGAAAGAAATATTTGGTTCAACCTAGTCTATGGTTGGGTAGTATGTGGAAGTCCCTGACTTGGTTGGATTTTTCATAAATTAATAAGAGGTAGTTTCTATGGTGATTTATGAGAATATGTATTGATTATGATGGTGACATTATGGTTGAGTTTCCATAGTTTATATGTTGGTTATAGTTGGATTATATGTTGGTTATATGATGCATGTTATTTATGGCTCTTGACATGTTTGATGAATATGTGATTGGTTATCAAATGCATGACCTAATAGATGTTATTGTAGATAATATGAGATGGAATTAGACCTTCTTGATGATTCTCGGATAAGTATGAGAACCCTATGTTCATATGTGTATTTATGACCTATAGATTTCATGTTCATGATATGTTTGATGAAATTTTTGTCATGGTTAGGCATTGTTAGGTCAAGTTTTTGTCTAAGATTTTTATGAAAGGATTTTCCCTTGTGTCATTCATGGTTCTAAAAAGCTTCATTAAGTTCTAGGAAGAGGTCTGGATCCTAGCCTCAAAAAGTGGCTTAAATCCTATGGTCACAGGCATAGAACTGGGTGAAAAAGACTGCAGTCGTTCCCTTGTAGGCATCACCTGTGTGACTATATTGTTTTAGTCGAAATTAGGTAGTGTTGTGCCAACATATGGGAGAACAGGGCACTGAAAAAAAAAAGGATTAATTGAGCTATTAGGCACTTGGAAGGGTGGTTTAGCCCTTGGGGGCCCTATAGAACCTAATGGGGAATTCATTAAGTTTTTTGGTTTTTTGATTCCACTTCCTTAAGGTGATCTAGGTGGTTGAATCATATCATAGTAACTCTTCATCACATGTTTACCCGAGTGGACCGATCAACTTGGGTAAATGTGGGAGGAGGATGTTATAGAGTGTTATTAGAGCATGGTTCAACACTTGGACTGGATGGGAAGAATGTGTTTGGCATTCATGCATGTAGGTTGTATATGTGCTTGTTATGTATGCATGGTAGCGGTCATTGTTACAGTTGTGTTGACATGTAGGATTTGATCATGTTGTTGTTGGGATGCTTTAGTTATGAAAGCATGTCAGTTGTATATGCATTTTTTATGCATGCCAGTGTTTATATTTTGTTATGCATGCATTGTCATGGTTATAGTTATGAATGTAAAGGAGGTTAAACATGCATTGTGATGCCATTGTATGCAGTTTTTGTCATCATGATGTTGTTGGTTGTTATGATGATAATGTGTTGGCTAAGATAGAGTAGGAGATGCAGAGCATCAAAACGAGGTTGCAGCATTAGACCTCGGGGTAAGAGTAGATCGCCATATAGGTTTGTATGGTGGGTATGCATGTATGTTTTTTAATGGTTGTTATAAGCATTAGGGTCATGTACATATCTGTTAGTCTATGGTTGTTGTGGTTACATGTATGACAAATTTTATTTAATTAGTGTCGTTGTTTGCATATGCTTTGGATATTCATGAATGATAGTAACTATTTTTTATATGCATTGTGGTCATATGCCTGATTATTATAGTCATTGTATCCGAGGCCTTGATGTTATCATGTTTTGTGCTAATTTGGATTGGCCTATGCAAATGATTGTGGTTATGATACTCAAGTATGAGTTGATATAATTGTGATATTGTGTAGCACTAATATAGATGGACTATGCAAATGTGATTTTTATGCATGTTAGCTAGTTATTTTTATAGATATCATGACATTATTTATTTTTGAGTTGATGCATTTGTGAAGTTATATCATGTTGATCTAGATTGATTGTGCGGATAAGATAGCCTCCCCTAAGATACATTAAAGTATGAGTTTTCTTATGTTGTCTATTTGGTGTTTGAATGTTTGATTGTGTCATCTATTTTTTGTTTGAGTGTTTGGTGTATATTATGTCATCTATATGTTGTTTGAATGTTTGATTAGTTGCATGATGTGATTATGTGTCTATAAGATTTTGTGAAGGAATTATCTTGTTCTAAGACAATTGTACTAACACATTATGTGTTGAGACAACTGATATGAACTTTAGTGTAAGTAGGTGATAGTTGTAGCATTATGTATTATGATCAATGAATGTGAGTTGGTTGTTGATTATGATCTAGTTGTTAAAGTTGGTAAAGGTTGATTTCAAACTAATAGATATGTTTCCTTTATCTTTGGAACATGTGATCGACATGTGTGAACAATTGTGGGAAGCATGCTTGGTATTAGCATGACAATGTTATAATTGATTTGTTTATATAACTAACCACTGGTTTCTAGTTATATCTAGATTTGTCAAGGGGAATTGGATTCCCTTGAGAGATAGCACATTTGTGTTTGGCTACAAGGTAATATGCTTGGCACAACAAGGTAAGATAACTAATATATTATTATATTTATTTATACATTGATAGTTGTGTGTTTATGGAAATATGATGCAGTGGATTGCATGTCAAAACAGACTACCATGAAATCCTAAAGAAGGCTTGGGTTGATATTTCCCTTGGAGGAATTGAGCAGCCATGGGGATTGAGTCATGGTGTTTGTTGCTAGTCTTGTGCTTTTGGTCTTTTGTGATTTGTTGTGCTTGATTTGTAGTTTTGATTATGTCTAGTGCATGATCATGCCACTTTGATTGTGGTGTCGTATTGTATTATTTTTCATGGTTTCTTCTTGTTTGTCTTTATTCTTTCTCTTTTCTTTTATGTTTTGGGGTCTTGAGAATTGTTTGGGAAGGAGGGAAGTTATTGGATCTTAGGAAGAGATGACTGAAATCCAACCGGTAATGTGTAAGACTTGGATGGAGCTCGGTGCATGAATAAAGGTAAAGTAAATGGACATGAGGCATCAGATGCCTTGGCTAAGTTGGGAGCCGTTATTCTCAATGTTGTGCATGATGTGCACAGATAAAAGGAGTTCCCTTAACCTTGACCTTATGATATCTGATAATTATGTTGTGATCAAAATTATAATAATGTGTATACATGTATATGTCTATGTATGTATGTCATAGTCTGACAGGTTTATCAAGGATAATGATTTTTTTATGCTAATGTGTATATGCGTATATATGTATGTATGTATGTCATTGTTTGACAAGGTTGTTAGGGATCATTCTTGTGGAGGAATGATTGCTTATGCATATGAATGGCATGAAGAGGTTCCTAGCTATGAGGAATCAAGTGGGAAGAGTAGTCATGACAAATCTACAAGGTCAGTATCATGTGGTTATGAATTGATATTATGAGAGTGTACTATGTCTATGTTATGGACAGGTTATGCTAAGGTATACATCGGCGGAATGAAATCAATGTGCTTTGTGGTATGTTGTGATAAACATGGATAAAGCAATAGAAGAAAGGTCGTTTAGTAAGGACATTGTGGTCTTAAGATGTGCAATATTAGTTTTGTGTACATGTAGCATATGTAGTATTGTGTACATGTGATGTTGTGTGCATGTTGTATATATGTTGTACATGTTGCATCTGTGATGTTGTGTATGAGGTGTTGTGTAAATGTTGTTTATGCAATGCTATGCATAGATGATGTTTTATACATGTTGATTATGCAATGCTATGTGCATATGGTGTTATGTACATGTTGTTTATTTAATGCTATGTACATATGGTGTTGTGTACATGTTGATTATGTAGTGTTGTGTACATATGGTGTTATGCACATGTTGGATATGCAGTATTGTGTACATATGGTGTTGTGCACATGTTGGATATATGGTATTGTGTACATATGGTGCTTTGTTCATGTTGCATATGTGGTGTTGTGTATATATTGTGTGGTGTACATATTATACATAGGGTGCTATATACATGTGATTCCATGTGTATGAATGTACAAGTGGTGTTGTGTGCAAGTGGTTTGGAGTACATGTTGTACATGGGGTGTTGTGTGCAAGTGGTGTTGTGTACATGTCATGCATGTGGTATTGTGTACATGCCGTGCATGATGTGATGTGTACATGTGGTGTTGTGTACATGTTGCATAGGTGGTGTTGTGTACATGTGGTGTTATGCACATAATGTGTAGGTGTTGTCCTGTACATGTGGTGATGTGTACATGTTATGCAGGTGGTGCTGTGTACAGGTGGTATTGTGTACAAGTTGTACATATGGTACTGTTGTACATGTGGTATTGCATTCATGTCGTACATGTTGTGTTGTGCACATGTGGTATTGTGTGCGTGTTGAATATGTTGTTCTGTGTACATGTGGTACTGTGTATGTGCATTGCATAGCCATGGTATTATGAAATGTGAATTCGTTGTGTTGTACTTTGTGTATGTATTGTGTTGAGTTGTACACCAGGTGTAGGTGTATGTAATTTTTTGTGGTGTACACCGTGTGTAGGTGTGTGTTATGTGGTACACTGAGTGTAGGTGTGTGTATTGTGTGGTGTTGTACACAGTGTGTGGTTGTATGTGTGTGATGCACACTATGTGTATGTGTACATGGTTGAAGAGAAGGCATTGGGTGTTTGCTGAGTGTGGAAATTGATTCGGTGCAAACAAAAAGGAAAAAGGATAAAGGAAGAAGCAACGAACCAATTGAAGGATAAGTATCAATGTTTTCTTTTGGTTTTGATTATGCAGAAGATCTATGACTCTGATGGTTGCATGTGATCTATGATTATGATTTATGATGGTTGCATGTGATTTACGATTTTGATTTGTGATGCTTGCATTTTGAGCTAACCAGATGGGATATGTTTATATATGATGATTGGTCAAACAACTAGTTTGACTTGTTGTGATAGGAAGTAAACAAAATTGCAAGTGTACCTTATTGACAAGCCACCAATGGGGTATCACTTGAATTTATTTCAATTTATTTTGAATCTAATGATAGTTATGTGCTTGGTACAGGAGAGTGTGAAAATTCCTGGTTGAGTGCTTGAAACTAACTACAAGAATTAGCAAAAGTAGTGAAAGGAATTGGAACATACAACAATATATTAGTAGAGCATTCATGACTAGGGCCATTATGGGACACTAGTACCGAATAGTGTCCACTGATTTCCATGAACATGCTATGACTAGTGTGATGATTTTGAGGTAGGGATATGCCTTGGTTTTTGGACCTTCTAATGCAAGGAAGCCTTTCCAAGGGAGGGGTCACACAAGGGACTATGTAGGAGAGAAGAAGATGCCTGCGAAACTTGGAAGGTGTGTGAATGCATAGAAAGGGGTGACCGAATTTCCTGAGGGACTGCGTAGTAGAGAAGGGAAGGATGAGGATGGATTTATTTTGGTCATTAGTATTACCAGATTGAATCAAATGCACATTAAGAGTGTGCCCTAGAATAATGAGTTAATAACTATTCACTGAGAGGACAATAGCACAAGACTGTAGCACTGGACATTAGATGCAAACTTTGACTTTGAGAGTGAATTTTAGACTTCTTGGGAAGGAAGTGAATCCTGGTACTACTTTTGAGGGTGGAGGTGTGAGCCTCAGGATTCCCTTGTTAAGGATGCAAACATCATATCCTTATATTTTTTGGTTGAGAAAATGTGCATATGTGTGTATTATTGTCAATACTATATCAAGCTAGATTTATAAAGCTCCATAGAAAGTATGAGTATTTGTTAGTTGAGGCAAATGTACATGAGTATATATGTGGTTGTTATTGTAAATACCGTAATGAGTTGTGATATCAATCTCCAGTAAATGATATGTTTGTCATGTTTCAACAATGGTCATTGTAAATTTTGAGGATCAGTTCATGGCTTTTGTTAGTGTTAGCTTTTTGTCAGTTTAGTTTTGGAGCTCTCATTTTCTATTCCCTCTCTCTCATACTCTTGGACACTTAGATTTTTCTTGGAGCACTCTTGGAGGTGTGTGGCATACTCTGGATTTGGTGAAACAAGGAAAAGATAAGGGAATAAGTGGATTGACATCTACAACTGGATTACTTGCAGGTATCGAGTTGCATGTATGGTTTCCTTGCTAGTTTTGGCATGCATGGCACATGTACGTAGTTTCTTGTTTATGAGTTGTCATTGGCATGGAGGATAGCCTAGATTGACAGACTTGGTTTTACCTAGCCTTTCCATTTCCTGGATAGTCATGGTGTTGTGGGTTTTAGCTTTTGCTTTCTATTTGGTGCTCATGTTCTGTTGGTTGTGGGTTGAGTTACTAGTTCTTGAGCCTTGGTTGGACAAACACTCTTGAAGCCCTCTAACAACTTGGTTTGAGTTACTAGTCTCGGAAGCCTTGGTTGGAAAAATGCTCTAGCAGCCCTTGGTGGGTTGAGTTACTAGTCCTAGAATCCCTGGTTGGAGAAATGCTCTAGAGCTTGTTAGTAGTTGTGGGTTGAGTTACTAGTCCTAGGATCCTTGGTTGGAATAAATGCTCTGGAGCCCTGGACAACTTCGGTAGAGACTGATCTGGTGATGGTTAGTGATTTCTTAACATGAATCACTAGTTGAAGGTTGAGGTAGTTTGGCCTCTAGAAGCCTTGGTTTGGTTTTACTTGGTTTATTCCATGAGATCCCACATTCATGCTTGGAATATGGCACCTGGGTGATTTGTTGAAAGAAAGATTTGGCTCAACTTAGTCTATGGTCGGGTGGTACGTGGAAGTCCCTGAATTGGTTAGAATTTTCATATATTAATAAGAGGTATTTTCTATTGTAATGTATGAGAATATGTATTGATTATGATGGTGACATTATGGTTGAGTTGTCATCATTTATATGTTGGTTATATGATGTATATTGTTTATGGCTCTTGACATGTTTGATGAATATGTGATTAGTTATCAAATGAATGACCTAATAGATGTTATTGCAACTAATATGAGAGGACATTAGACATTCTTGATGATTCTCATATAAGTATGAGTCCCCTATGTTCATATGTGTATCTATGACCTGTAGATTTCATGTTCATGATATGTTTGATGGAATGTTTGTCATGGCTAGGAATTGTTAGGTCAGGTTCTTGTCTAATATTTGTATGGAATTATTTTTCCTTGTGTCATTCATCGTTTTGAAAAGTTTCATTAAGTATTGGGCAGAAGTCTGGATCCCAGTCTGAAAAAGTGGTTTAAATCCTACAGTTGTAGGCACAAAACTGGGTGAAAAATACTGCAGTCACTCCCTTGTAGACATCATACGTGTGACCAAAGGGTTTCATTCGAAATCAGGTAGCGTTTTCCAACGTTTGGGAGATTAGGGCACTAAAAAGGAGATTTAATTTAGGGTCTGGGAACCTGGAAGGGTTGTTTAGCCCTTAGGGGGCATGTAGCACCTAATGGGAAAGTCATTAACGTGTTTAGTTTATCGATTCCACTTCTTTAAGGTGATCTAGGAGGTTGAATCATATCATAGTAACTCTTCATCACATGTTTACCCCAGTGGACCGGTTAACTTGGGGTAAATGTGGGAGGAGGGTGTTACAACATATCTTATAGTAATGTATTAATTATGAATTTTTGGACTATTAAAATTTTATTAAACTTCTAGATTTGTAAATTTAATTGTAATTAGTGCATGCATTCGAATGTAAATTATGAAGAAAAGTAGAGAATGTGAAAATAATCTCTCACACACACATAAAACACAAGAGATGCTCTAGGAAACCCTTTTGGGAGAAAACTTCGCTGGAAGGTGAGGCTACTTCGCGCTCTTTCTCTATCTGGAAAATAAGGTTACATGTACAAAGAAGTAATTCTTGTGGCCCGTGGGACGCTATAGTGCACAAATCCTCCCTGTGTTCTCTACCTCCTATCTCTACCTCCTATTTTTGCTCAACTATGGAACAAAATGCTATCAAAAGAATTGAATGCCTCTTTCTCCTAGTAGTCCAGTTACAACACAACCCGATAGCCTACCAGTAATTAGGTTTGAATACATCAACTCTTAACTGGAGTTACAATATAGATTCTTCTAGAGTCTTTTACATCATAATCACGTGGCTAGCCCCTTGTCCATGAATAATGGGGCCTGACGCAACATCCTCCCGAATTATAGGTGTGAAAACAGGAAGGTCAACTTCTAGGTGGCATAACGTTTTCATACAGACTTTGATTGATCCACTTCTTGCGCCATTGGAAAGGTCTATGTGTGTAGAACATAGTGAAAAGAAGCAATGCTAAAGCAATAAAGTTTTACCCCCAAAAAAATTCGTTTGATGCCTCAAAAATCTCTCGAAATGTTTCAGACCCTATTTCACCAAACTGACTCCCACTAGTAAAAACGGTCCCATGAGATGATTTCTCCATTTTTTCCACTCCAAATGCATCGTAATAGATGACAAATAATATAATGATCCAATCCGGACCAAAATAGGATATTGAAGCACAATATAAAGTGTAAAAGATTATGCAATGAAGATTTAAGCCATAATGTCCATGTCAACTCCATTATAAGTGCCTATTTTTTGTACTTACATTTCATAATTAAGAAAAAGATAACATAGCATAAATTTCACCTTCTAATAGAATTTTGTCCCATATTAAATTTACATTTGGCATTTATTTAAAATAGATGATATATTCATTTACTTACTTCGTTTATTTCTATTTCCATAATTTTTTAACATTGTACTCATAATAATAAATTTAAGATACAAGCTAATAAACTGGATACTAACCTGATTTAAAAAATTAGACACTAACATGATTCAAAAGATGGTCAATTTCATTGCAACAAATTATATATATACTCTCACTATTCCACACAGTACCTAGAAATCTAAACTCTAAAGAACCATATAGCAATTGTGATACCAGAATGCGAACTTGTAGAAGAGAGATATTGTCCATAAAAACCCCTTGCAACGGAAGTTACGTTAGAAAAACAATACATTGCACATATGTGTTAATGTTTTATAGAGTTTGTAATATCTAGTAAATGAGATTATAGGATTTTTGAGAAGCTATAATAATAAATATTAAATTTTTATATAGTAAAATAAATTAATATAATAATTTATAAATAAATATGATAAAATTTAGTTTGAGATGCAATTTATCACTTTTTTCTATATTATAATGTGGTTAATATGCATCTGTCATGATCATCAATCGTTGAAAAGTGATTGTACTTTACAAAGGAAAAAAAATAGAAATAAAAGGTTTTCTAGAATGAAAGTAACGTGAAACCATTGTGCTTCACCACCATTCCACGTAGGATGGGATTAAACTAAACTTACCTTGGTTAGTTCCTTCCAGTTGGTTGGACAGGGATATCTTTATTTGGATCGAGTGGCGTGCTAAGTAACTTGAGTAAGTTTAAGCTAGACATATCAATGTGGATATTACTGTAGTTAAACTATGGTATGTCGACAAATTAATTGGTATGGTTTTTTTATTCAAATTTATTTTAGGAATTTATTTTTGATTAAAAAAATAAAAGTTGCACAATTTAATTTAAAATTAAAAGAAGACCTACCAATCGCAAATATTTAAATGAAAAAATAATGTACCGTAATTCCAGTCACCAATTGGTTGACAACTGGAGTGTGAAAGTAACGTAATTTCTATTTTCGTACAGAGAAATAATGGAATTCGAAACATCATATATTTTTATTTTCAATGTACACGAAACTTATGTCGGCGGGTCTGGGGCAAGTGGAATTTAGAGTCATTTTTTTTTATTGATTTAAGTTTGATTGATAATTTCATTAATGTGTAAAATATTTTTGCAAATTGGAGGATAAAAAATATTCGAAGTGTTTAAAGGTTTTCTCCGAAAATATTCGAAGTGGTTAAAGGTCTGAATAGTTTGTTTATTTAATAGGGAGAAAATGGGATTGATTTGAGTTTCAGGAATAATTTTATTAATTTATTAGGTTAATAAGTATGTTTATTTTGGAATAGAATTTTTATAATGTTAATTTAATTGTTAATAATTATTATGTGGAAGGTAAAGATTTAAAATTTATTTTCTATAAAATATTCTTAATAGTATTCATAAATTAATGGTTGAGATTTATGTTTAAAGTAGTTGCATTTTTTTGCATTTTTAATTAAAAAATGTCATATAAAATGAGTTATGGTGTTTTGGGGACATGGTATTGATAAGTAATGGTATTGGCCCATGGTAACATAGAGATTAATAATTTCCATGATAAAGTGGGTAAATCTCTAGTCTTATATATATATATATATAATATATATATATATTATATATATTATATATAATAATAATATATTATATTTTTTATCATTACTAATTATTATTATTATTATTATTATTTTAAATAAAGTTATAATTTAGTTTAATTTTTAGCAATTTGAGATGTATGATGAAG
Organism: Pinus taeda; assembly: GCA_000404065.3. Taxonomy (NCBI): domain Eukaryota; kingdom Viridiplantae; phylum Streptophyta; class Pinopsida; order Pinales; family Pinaceae; genus Pinus; species Pinus taeda. The sequence goes on from APFE030414468.1 coordinate 146,877, forward strand.
TGTGTGTTTGATATTTAATATTTATTACAGATAGAGGTCTATGCACATTTACCAACTATTTAATTTATATGATTATGTTAGTTTAATTAATTTTTATTTTGTTCAGATTGAAGAGTAGAAAAATATTTAGAGTATTACAAATGTTTGAATAGTATGGTTTTTCAATAGGAAAGATGATAGAATTTGGCATTTTGGTGATTATATTTTTTTAGTTTGTATTTAGAGTTTTTAGTGTGTTTTTTAATACCTTATTAAGTGGGGGAGGTAATATGTTTTTCATAATCAAGGTAATTACTTCTCATTACTCTTTTTTCAAAAATGGTTTTAGTAATTTTAAGTTACATAACTCACGATTTTGTTAAAATTTCAAAAGATAAGATTCTTGCAACCTCTACCAAGTTGTCCGTGAGAAAAACACTTGTCTAGCCACAACAACGAGGCCCTGAATTTAAGAAAAATGTTAGAGGGTATCTAAATACGTTGTGTGAAATTCCAAGCTATGTAGTTACTTTAATATGTGTTAGAGGTAGAATCCAAGATATGATGGACTATTCCATCATCATGTAACAATCTTGATAAAAAAAATCCATGTAAAAAGTTAATAAAAGAAAAATATATAAGACCAAGGTCATGGGACAATATTCCAAGTTGAATGAGGGCAAGACATCCTAGTGTGGGTGTTCATTGGTTTATTATGGCTAAGGAAATTGAAAAAGGCAATGACAAAGCCTTTGGAAAGACAAAATGACATTTTTGGCATATTTACTTATGAAAATAATAGTTTTTTTGCTTTCTCATTATTCTTTCTCTCTCTCTCACTCTTGGCCACTTAGATTTTTCTTGGAGCACTTTGGAATTGGATCAAGAAAATAAAAGAAGGTAAGAGGAAGGAAGGAGCCAAAAAGGAAGAGTGAGATCAAGCAGCTACAACAAGATTCTTTGCAAGTATCAGTTTTCATGTGTGGTGTCCTTGTTATATTTGGCATGCATGGTATTGCATGCAATTATTTGTTGTCATGGCATGAGTTTTGGTAGGTATGATATTGTTTTCAGCCTAGCCTTTCCATTTCTGGATAACCATGGTGTGATGGGGTTCTCATGTTTTGGTTGAGTTGGATTGTCAGATGGATTTGAAGTTGAGTGAGGTGGATCTCCGAAAGAAAGAACACATGGCCTACTGATCCCTAAACCAAAATGTGGATTGCGGTAAAGACACTAGCCTAGTGACCCCTAAACCAAATTGTGGGTTGCGGTAAATCCAAGTATTGTGTCCCTCGATGGGCCTAGGAATTCTCGATCGGTTAATGGTGGGATATAAGATAAATCCTAGACGTGGTTTCCCTTGATTAGGCCTAGGAATCCTTTCCAGTTAATGGTGGCATATACGGTAAATCCTAGAATGTGGAGTCTCGATTATGGCCTAGTGATCTGGTGTGGATTGCAGTAAAGCCTAGAGACTAGGAGACATGGAAATTCCTCACGGTGTAAGTGGAGAAATCCGGTGGCATCCGTTCTTGTTTTATGGCCTAGTGATCTGGGATGGATTGTGGTAAATCCTAGTTCTATTGATGAGGGTGAGGTGGTGTAGCCTCAGGAGGCCCTGGTTGAGTTTGGTTTTAAGTCCCACATTCATGTTTGGAATATGGCACTGGGATGATTAGCTGAAAGAAAAGTTTCGATTAGCCAATCTATGGTCATGTGGTTCATGGAAGTACCAAACCTTGTTGGCCTTTGCATCATTAATATGAGGTTATTTATCCTTGTTATTTCATGAGTATTCTACTGGTTCATATCTGGATTATATAGCTATCGTTTCCTTGGTGTTTTTGTTGTTATTTTGTTGGTTATGAATATGTATTAATATGATAGTGATGATATATGGCTCTCATCATGTTTTTACTTGTAAATGAATGAACAATGTATCCATCGCCTAACAGATGATAATGTAGCTAACTATTGAAAATGCAACAAGATGATGGAGCTTAGTGAAAAGAAGTCACCTTCACTAAGTGTGCCCGCAGGCTATTTTTGGCGCAAAGTCTATTTTTAGACATATGGA
>APFE030414475.1:7244-48747 GCA_000404065.3 Pinus taeda
GCAAGACTAAGGTTGGTCTCCTTGGTTCCACTCTTATCTATTTTCATAAAGGAAAATGAAAGTAGACTTTATTTGTTTGTTTCTAAGATAGCTACAAGTCTTAGTGAGAATAGCAACATCCGAGTGGACGCTATTCTCAGTAACACCTATCAAGAATTTGACTAGAATATATGGGTATATCAATTACAAGATAATAACCTCTCTTATTCAAATGGTAAAGGGCATCCCCACATCAAGGAAGATCATGAAGGAATATGCAAGGGATGTGCTTTGGGAAAGAATATTGGGAAACCTTTTACAAGAAGTGATACAAGGTATAAGGAGATATTAGACCTCATTCATTTCGATGTGTGTGGGAAAATGTATAATAAATCTCTTGGAGGCCATATTTACTATGTCACCTTCATTGATGATCTCACTAGAAAGACATGGCTCTATCTTCTCAAGACAAATTACTAAGTATTTGAAAAGTTCAAGGAATTTAGGTCCAAAGTTGAGACCTTAACTGAAAGAAAGATAAAGGCTTTGAGATCTAACAATGAAGGGGAATACACTTCAAAATAAATGATTTCATATTGTAAAGAAGCATGTATAAGAGGGAGTTCAATGTTCCCTACAATTCCGAGTAGAATGGAGTAGCAGAAGGGAATATTAGAACCATTGAAGAATGCATAAGAATTATAATATTTGATCAAGATCTACCAAAATTTCTATGGGGAGAAGAAACCATGAAAACATTATATATACAAAATTGAAGTCATCATCGAATGCTTGATAATATGATACCAGAAGAAGCATTCACAAGGAAGAATCCATGTGTACACCATCTTTGAATATTTGGGTGTCTCACATACATCCATGTTCCAAAAGACAAGTGAAAGAAGTTAGATTATACAAGTATAAAATATATATTCTTTGGCTATATCCTTTCATCAAAGGCTTATCAAATATACATAAAGGAAGGAAGGAAAATCTAAGTTAGTAGGGATGTTATATTTGATGAAAACCATGCTTGCAAAATATCCAATGATATACCAATCGAATCTAATGAAGAATATGTACCGCTATTTGAAGAAGAAGAGAGACATGACAAGGCACCTGTTGTTAGATGGACAAAATATCGTCTTGCTAAAAAGACAAAATCTCCCTAGATTCAATGATTGAATCTAGTAACAAACAAATAAACTAGTAAGTATTTCCCTAGGTTCATTCCTATTGAATCATAAGAAAGAGTATTGGAATATGAAATCCATACATTTCAAGTGAAATGCCCGATGAAGATCCTCACTATGGTTTGATGCAATTTGTCAATACTCAGAATCCAGGCATGCAAAAAAATAAATAAATATCAAAGGCATATGATAGATACAAGAAAAATAAATCTCATACTATTGATTAAGCAGACTAGTACCTAATATCATTATCAATGGAAAAATGGAAGTAAATAGATAATACATAAGCTCCATCGAACAATATAGTGAGAAAGAAACACTATTTTTCATTATAACTGAATGAAGAGGAGAAATACAACCTTAGTCTTGATGCTGCAAACCTCCTTCCAATAGTCTCCAATCCTCCCTTAAGTGACAAGCTTCTTGACTCAATTTGACAACATAAATTTACATTCAAAAGTCCTCCTTTTCTTTTTGGTCTGTATTGAATTTATAGGCCAAGAGGACGAGTTGTAAGATCCACTTCTCAAGGGATGAGATCCATGAAGAGAGGGATTTTGATACATAAGTCAAGGGATGAGGCCCAAGTAGGTAAGAGCTTGAGGCCTTCTTGTTGGGAAATATTACCCCAACAAGACTTCTAGAAATTGATTTTTATTTTTACCTATGTTAGGAGGTTTTCACATATTTTAGTGAAGAACATAGTGTAGGATTGTGCATGCCACGATGGTCATAAATACTTTTGCGTAGGTAGTGACTAGAAAAAGTGTGACAATGCTTGAAAACCTGGTTTTAAGCAAGATAACTGAGGATTCTTATTGTCTTTGGGATTGATTTTGTTTCAAAATTGTAATGGATTTATTTGGAATGTTCGTTTTCCTAATAGTGACAAAATGACGTGTTACAGATTTCACCCTAAATTTCAAAGTGAGAAAAGGTGTTTGAGGATTGAAGCACTTTATCATGAAAAAGTTTGGATTAGAGACCGATTGGTTGGAGACCTGAAACAAAAAATCAATGATTAAAATATAATATCTTCATATAATCATCACTGACGTAGGAATTCCCATACTCAGAGTATAAGTATCTCAAATAATAAGTATGGAAATGTACGAAGATCCATGTCAACAATAAACACAATATGAATGCAACCATCAAATATGGATCTATATTTATAATCATGAACATTTTAAAAAATCCACGCAACCTAGATGGATGAAAATATATCTAAGGTCATGGTCTGCATCTATATTGATCCACAATACGAATCTAACCATGAGAGTGAATCTCTCAAATTTGAGCATGGTAGAAACCGCCTGATTACTGGTGAATGATGTGAATTGTTAACAGGTGCAAGAGAAACCACCAATAATGACAATGGTTCTCAAGGTACTCTAGTACAAACTATGAATTTTGAATATATGTCTTGAACTCAAACATTCATAGAATCATCTGATCAAAGGTCAATGATGAGAACCTATTGTCAAAAGTGAGAAACCTGCCATTGAGGCATACATGATACTAGGTACTAAAGGAGGTTTCTAGATCAACTTCCTAGATAATGAGTTGAAGTAGATAGGAAGTGATCCATTGTAGTAGGGCATATGGCACAAAACTCATGTCAATTTTTGAAGAACAAATTTTAGAGTGATTCAGGACTGACTCAGGGATGGGTGATGTAATTGAAGGCTATGATTTGCAAGGTAATTTTGTCGGTTAGACTTCTCTTGAACATATTGTAGAAATGAAATTTTTGACTCGGCAACATTTGACTGAAAAATAAGACCAAAACTAGTTTGAAGACTTTCAATGAGGTATGATCAATTGAGAGGAAAATGGATTTCCCAACCCAGACACAAAAGGTGATAGAGTGTCATGTTCAAGAGAGACATACTTCCTTTTCATAATACAATAATAAGTGTTTCTCTCTCATTTCCCCCCTCCATCACTAGTAAGTACCTCTTTATTTTTATGCAGGATTGAGGAGGATAACATATGCTTGTCCTATAAGATTATCCTTCGAATGAGTCCTTCGGAGTATTTTTAACGACCCCTAGGAAGGAGTGGCTTGGTCTCATCATGATTGATGAGTCCTACACTATTCACATTTTACGAGTCCAACGAAGGGGTAAATTGATGCCATTTTCATATTTAAAGAGTTTGGAAAGATACAAAGAGAAAAATTGTGCAGTTCCTTCAACGTAAAGTTTAATGAGCCCAAAGAATGTAAAGCTTAGTGTTTTTCATATTTAGGAAATTAGGAGAAAAACATAATTAAACTCCAAAATGTCCTTTTTTGTAAGTTTAGTCTCTCAAGCCCAAAAAAGGGTAAACTAATGCCAGAGATAACTCTTTTGACCATGATTAGTCAAATTATACCTTTCTTGTAAATAGTCTATGCAGTCCATAAAAGGGGTAAACTTATGCTAGGTAGACATATTTTCATTTACTTTAGCGAGTTCGAAATAAGAAAGTATGCTTGGAAATATTTTCATATTTAGAGAGTAAGAAAAGAGCTTAAAGAAAACTCCAGGATTTCACCTTTTCTTAAGTTTAAAGAGCTCGAAAAAGTGATACAAATATACTCGTCACCAAAATGATCTCTTTTCACAAATAACCCTGTAATCTGCACATCCAATCTCAAAATTATCATAACTGCTTGAAAAATAGTGAAAAACATTAAAATATTTTGAAATTGAAAAGCTATAGGCAAAACATACTATTTTAATATGCCTAATTTTCTCATAAAAAGTTAAAAAGTCAAAATTTATTTACCATATTGTTTTTTACCATTCCAGAGCTCTTGAGAATGCATTTTCACCCAAATATTGAGGAACAAATTGTGATCAATTCAATGGACCATTTTGGGTGTCGTATTTTCTGGGTAAGATATCATTCCCTATTCTCATCATTCATGGTTTTTGTTTTGTATTTTAATGGTGTTTTTTTAATTTTTGAGTGTTTTTTAGAAATTAGTGTGCACTCATGGGATGTCACTCTTTTCCTTAATCAGAAGCCCGACCTCCCAATATAGGATGAGTGATATTTGTGCACGTTTCCTTAAAGGAAATTGCACAAATGTGCTCTGTCTCTCAAGGAAAACTGCACAAATCGGCGAGGGCACCCAAAAAGCAACTAAAACACTCAAATTTTTTCAAAATCTTTCAATGCTTTTTCTCTAACATATTTCTCTCATTCGTTGCAGATACTTTTGTGTGTCAAAATGGAATGGAGAGATAGAGAACATGAAGCCCAAGATGTTGAAGAAGTGAACAATCTAGTAACAATGCAAGCACTGAGAAATTGTGGCTTGGCAATTCTTTTCTTGATTATGGGTATGAGGGTTCAAATAGATTTGTGGACATGGTTAGTGAGGGTTTGGAATGTCCAAGACTAGTGATTTCAGATTTATGATCACACACTAACCATTTATGTTAAGGAATTCTATCTCCTGATAGGGCTCTCATGTCATGGAACTAATATTTCATTATTTGGTGCTAGGCTAGGCAGTGAACCAACATGTTATTATCTAAGCAAGTATTATGTTTGTGGATCCCAAAGCAAAAGTGGAAGGATTGAGATTAAGGACATCATAGAACTTCCATGAGGACCATTACATATATTGTTGTGCGTTTATGTGGTAGTGCAACGCTCCACCTAGTCAGGAAAGTGCAAATGCAAATTTGAATAGAGTGCATGTAGCCTACTGTGTTCAATTGGTGTGAAGGGTAAGTTTCTAGCCTAAAAGGATAACCCACTAGAAAAAATAACATATAACTAAAAAAATTTACATATGGTGTGATAGTAGTATCATTTTCCCTAGAGAGGATCCCTACATTATGCCCATATGTTTCCATGGAGATGGTGGATCCACGAGATCCTCATATGTTAGAGTGGGTTTCATTGATGGCCCACCATGGAGGTGGTGATGGTCTAGTGATTAAATTTACTCTGACATTTTTTAGATGGTTGAGTCACTATATCGTCATGATTAAGGATTATCCATATGAGAGTATGAATTTTAAAGGTGAGCCATATATCCCTCTTGCTATAGGAATGCAATGGGCTGATATAAGTAAAAAAATCTCACTTTGGTTGTTTTGTATTTTTCAATCTTTTTGTTTTTAGTTCTCATCCGAGACTAATTATTTAAAATAATCATGTAGATGTGGGACCATTCAATCCAACAATAATGTGATAGACAACTATGCATGATGAATAACCAATCCCTATGGAATAAGATCCAGTTGCAATAGAGATCCTAGCTGAGATCAAGAGGAACCTGGAGAGGTTAACATTGGATATCCTAGGCATCAGGATTGATGACCTTCCTCCTCACTACCAAAGGCATACAACAAGTGTACCTACTCTTGTTATGACAAGTGGCATGTGACATCGTTTTCTGCCATGAGCCCCATGCTCAGTCTCTAGTCATATAGTTATATTTTGTCTTTTTTATTTATCAACGTGTTCATATAATAAAGGTCGCAGGCCCCATACATCTTGGATGACATTTTTGTAAACTCAAATTTTTTTATAGATATTATGATTAATGGAGACTACTTCTATTTACTCAGCTTATTTTGTAAAATATGTGAATGATTATTGTTTTCTTTTTACAAATGTTGCAAATATCGATTTAACACATAATTTGCTAATTCATCAGTTAATGTGTTTAAATGTCTTGGAAAGTGTTGGTATTTAATGCAGTCAAATTCTCTTTCCAAGAAAAGCACGCATAAAAACATCCTTAACATTGAAGATCTTCTAACTGAATAAATGTGATTTAAGTGTAATACTATGAGTTGAGAATCTAATTTGACGATTAAATGATGAATACCAAATGAAATGACATTAGATAACAATTCAACGAAGATGATGTATTCGAAAATATTGTTCATCATTCGACCATGGAATATTCCACGCAGACTCACTAACTCATCAATGGGTGAACATATGGCCCAAGCTACAAAAGAAAGATTCCATGTACTACTACTAGTGTCATCCGTGTAGCTAATGCAAGTTTGAAGGAGCAGTGACATCTAAAAATCAAGTGTAACACAAGATAAGCAGGATAAATAGAAGGAGTTTGTAAAAAGAAGTAAAATTTCCACATATGAAAAATATGATACAACAATAACAATGTACTCATGTAGTAAATCAAGCATAGTACCTTTTCAAGTAAAGCCCATTTTTGGGCTTAGCCAATGGAATACCGTCATAGTCAACAAGCTCAAAGCACCTTTTGCAAGTGCACATTTTACAATATAGGGACCATGTCACATAGGTTCAAACTTACCAGCTCCCAAATTGTTTTGTTCTTGATCGTAAACCAAGATTAAGTCACCTTCTGAATATATATGAGGATTTACATTTTAGTCTAATTGTGCCTTAACCCATTTCTTATGAGTCTTTCTAGTTAATGCAATATCACAACAAGCTTCATCTAGAATTGCTAAGCATAAAAAAAGTTCCTCCTTTGCAGAACTAGCAGGAAGTAGTTCGATTGCTAGTTTTAGTGATGAGATTTCACATTGAATAGGTAATACTACTTCCAAACCATAAACTAACTGAAAGGGTGTAAAAGTGGTTGCAAATTTTGTTGATGTGAGATATGCCCATAATGATGAGAAAAGCATTAGATGCCAGTTTCATTTGTGAATCCTTATAATCCATTGAAGAATAGTAGATAAAACTTTGTTCACAACTTCTACCAAGGTATTGGCCTGTGTGTAATAGGGAATCGAGCCATCGTGATGTAAGCCCACCTTTGTAATAAGTTTGGTCATCATAAAGTTTCGAAAATGGTTTCCATGGTCCATGAAAATGGCATGTGGGACACCAAACCTAGCAATCACATGATTGAATATGAAAAGAGTAGTGGTTTCACCATCATACCTGTATGTAGGCATCGCCTCAGCCCATTTTGTAAAATAATCCAAAGCTAGGATAATATACCCATGCCCCCTAACTGAGTGAGGGTTACATGTAATGAAATTGATGTCCCATTTCATAAAGAGACTAATGACAATAATTGGGTAAGAGGAGTAGGAGGAGAACACATTTTGTGACGATAAATTTGACAATTATGACATTTTTGTATCATAGTAATGCAATCGTTGAACATAGAAGGCTAGAAATATCCAACGCAAAATATTTTATGGGCAGGGGCAAACCCTGACATATGACCATGTTGAAAATACAGCAAGAAAATCTCATTTTGACTTTGCCTTGGTCAAATTAGAGAAAATTTGAATTTCTATTTTAGCATAAATCTTGGAGGTAGTTAACTAAGGTGATAAGGATCTTGTCACTTATTTAACTTAATTAATTCGAGTTGGGGAATCTTGAGTTCAGTTCAATATGGTTGATTGCTAATTTGTAGCAATCTACTTTAATTAATTTGAGTTATTATCAGTTAAACTAGTTTTAACTGTCAGAAGAACTAGTTGAGGTCAATTTGTGGAAGTGGAGCTTCAACCACACTCAGTGATCAACCAGTTAACTGATCAATCAACCAAAAATAATAATTTCGTGCAAATAATTTGAGTTACCCAATTGATATGGAAATTCCAAGTCGTTGTACTATCAATTATAGCATATTCCAATGTGTACAAGTGGCGCATGCAGTCAGAGGAAGGACCTAGAGGAATTGTACAATTCAATAGTGGAAAATTCCTAAATAATAGGGACCAATTTCCTGGAGGTACAACGCAAGGAAATATGATCTTGGAGGGCTTGGAAATTTTCTAAGTTTTTGCCCAGTTCAGTCAGTCAAATAGAGGAATAGACTCTACACTTGTAGGGTTTGCTCAAGATTGAGAAATCATGTGCATTTCATCTCTATTCTCTGATAGATAGTAAGGGGTTTTGAGCAGATGCTTTCCCCTAGATAAATCTCTATACATATGTGATGTTTCCTTTCACATGTCTATGATTTGTGTTCTAGATGGTGAATTAACTTTAAAAGATCAGTAGAGTAGCTTCAAGCCTTGTGATTTAGTAAATTTCATGAACTTTTTTGAATCTACACATTAATTTCTACATGGTATCAGAGCTGGATTCTTATAGAGAAGATATTTCAAAGTTATTTTAGGAGGATGAGATTTGCATGATCTATTCTTCAAATCTATAAGGATGGATTTATATGGACTAAGGCTTGAGTATGCCCTTGAGGGAAGCTCGAATTATGTTACTTGGAAGGACCACATGGAGGTAGTGTTGGAAAATAATGGGTTGAAGGAATTCATTGATAATGATATTCCAAAACCAACAACATCTAATGCTTAGGATCTAGCAGAATGGAAGAAGTGTTTAGCCAAGGAAAGAAGAATCATATTGGAGGGAGTAAGAGACCATGTTGTCTCAAATATCCATAGGAAATAGACTTCGTATGCAATGTGGAGGGAATTGGCAGATCTATTCAAGAATAATAGTGATCATAGGAAGCTGGAAGTCAAGGAAAAACTTCAAAATATCAAGATGAAGAAGAATGATACCATTCTATATTACCTGAGTAGGTACACACAATGTCATGATGAACTTGGTCAAGTTGGTTTTACTATAGTAGAGGATGATTTGGTAAGCCTATCCTTTCTAGGTCTTCCTAAGAGTTGTCACAACTACCAAGATTCGGTGAATGAGAGGGTGAAACCTCCAAATTGGGAATGCTATGGTCTGATTTGGTATAGGAGGAAATAAGGTGGAATACCAGAGATGTGACTTCATCCAAGGGCAGTGATGAAGAGAAATGTTCCTTGGCTAGAAAGGGAAAGAAAGGGAAAGGGGAGAAATCCCAATCCAAAGCAAAATCTAGTCAAGGGGGAAGAAGAAAGACTTGTCCAGAATCAAGTGCTTTCATTGTCATGAATTTAGGCACTCTGCCACAAAATGTCCACATAAGAAGAAAAGCAAGAATACCTCAGGAGGAGAGGAAGGTGAATATTTTGCTTCACAGTCTGAGTTTGACTTTAGTCTCATTGCATGGATGGCCAACACAATGATGGGAAGTGTGTGGTAATTGAATAACAGTTCATTGTTCCAAATAACATGGAATAAATATTTTTTCATTGATTTGTAGGAGAAGGATCTCCAGATGCACATCAATATGGGAGATGATGGAAGGTACAATGTGATTGGGATCAATACAATCACCTTTCATAGGTAGTCGGGATCCCCTCTTAGACTTAAGGATGTGATGTTTGTTTTGTGTCTAAAGAAGAATATTGTCTCCATTGCAGTTTTGGAAGACTATGGTAATGATGTGATCTTCAACAAAGGAAATGAATGCCTAAGACACATATCCATAGGACAGGTGAAAAGGATCAGGGTTCATGTGAAGAACCTTTACAAACTAGATGTGGAGGATTGTGTTGCATTGAGCATAAAGGTGGAGAAGGTGAAATGCCTTGATGTCGGTGAACTTTTGCATAGAATAATTGGCCATTTGCATCATGGTGCTTTGAATATCATGCAAAAAATTACCATATGCCTCCCTAAAGGAGCACAAGAGCATCATGATACATGCAAAGGGTGTACCTTGGGGAAGTACACAAAATCCACCTTCCATGATCAAGACAACAAAGAACATATAGTCCTTGAAAGGATCCACTCTGATCTCTGTGGACCTTTCTTGATAGCCTCCATTGCAAGGCATAAACATTTTATCATATTTATTAATGACTTTTCACAGAAGTGCTAGATCTTATTCATGCAGAAGAAGGATGAGACTTTCTCCAAGTTCTTAAAGTTTGAGGCACTAGTGGAGAAAGAAACAAGAAATAAGGTAAAGGCTCAGAGTGATAATGGAGGTGAGTACATATTGAATGAGTTTAAAAATTTATGTACAAAAGAAGACATTCGACGAGAGTTGACAACACCCCAAAACCCACAAAACAATGAGGTGGTTGAGAGGAAGAACCATAGAATTGTGGGAGCAACATGAGTGATGTTGAATGAACAAAGCCTACCTCCGCACTTATGGGTTGAAGCATGCAAGACAATTGTCTATTTGCAAAACAAGAGTCCTCATCGGATTCTTGGCATGATCACACCAGAGGAGGCCTTCTCAAGGAGGAAGTTAGGTGTGTCACACTTAAGGATTTTTGGAGCCTCTGTTTACCATGATGTCTCCAAAGAATCAAGGAAGAAGCTAGATCTGACAACAGAATTGGGTGTATTTGTGGGTTACACAGAAACTCCTTGAAACTACCATGTGTACTTTCCATGCCTCAAAATGATAGTTGTGTGAATGGATGTAAATTTGATAAAGACAAGGCCATGCAATGATCTCTTGAGAGGGAGCTTAAGATCCAACTAGAGGGGGAGCCTCAGAATGTTGTGGAGTAATCATAAGTTGAGGAGTAGACAATGAATACAACCACTCAAGATGAGCCATCTATAGAAGGAAAGAAAAGGACTAGAGAAGTTGAGAGACTTGGGCAAGATGCAAGGGAGAATGTGGGTGTTCCTTCAAATCACTGAAGGAAGAGAAGATCACTAGATCAGTACAGTGGCTACATGGCTCTAATGACTGATCTAGTAGAGACTAAGCCATCCTCCTTCAAGGAAGAAATAGAGAAACCAATAAGGGTTTATGCAATGGTGGAGGAGTATGAATCCATTGTACAGAATAGTGTTTGGGAAGTGGTCCCAAGACTAGCATAAAAATTAGTTGTGGGTTCGAGATGGATCTTTGAGGTGAAGCATGTGGTAGAAGAAAGCATAGAAATGTACAAGGCCAAATTTGTGGCCAAGGAGTACTCTCAGGTTGAGGGGATTGACTATGAGGAGACCTTTTCTCCTGTAGAAAGGTACTCATCCACCATGCCAATCCTTTCTCTAGGTGCACAGATGGGGTAGAAGATCCACCAAATGGATGTGAAAACAACATTCCTCAATGGAGTTATTGAGGAGGAGGTGTATATCAAGCAACCAAAAGGCTTCGATACCTTTTGATCAAGAGTCTCATGTGTGCAAACTCAAGCGAGCGTTGTATGGTCTCAAGAAAGAACCCCGTGCTTGGTACACTAGGATTGATAGATATCTCACCAGTTTGGGCTTCACCAAAAGTGAAAATCTCCATCATATTTTGGTAGAAGGTAAACTATTGATTATTGTTTTATATTTTCATGACTTGATTTTGACTGGTGATGAGAAACTGATAAGATTTTGCAAGGAGTACCTTGCAAGAGAGTTTGGGATGAAGGAAATGGGTATCATGCACTACTTCCTTAGATTGGAAGTATGGTAAGGTGATGGGGAATTATTTTTATATTAGGGAAAATATGCCAACGAGATACTATAGAGGTTCCGCATGGACTTGTGCAAACCCATGGAAACTCCTCTAACAACCAACTGGAGGAAAGAGGATGCTACTTCAAGTGAGGAAGTGGATGTGGTTGTTTACTGATAGTTGGTGGGTTCACCCATGTATCTTGTGAACACATGACCAGATATGTGATTTGCAGTCAACCAACTAAGCCAAGCTATGGTTAGGAACCAAACAATTTTGGAGGGCAACTAAGCATGTTCGATGGTACCTTAGAGGCACTACCGAGTTTGTACTTTGGTACAATCAAACAGAGGGAGTGAAGCTATGTGGCTTCATAGATGCAGATTGGGAGGGGAGTCCATCAGACCGGATGAGTAAATTAGGTAGAACTTTTAGTGCTGGTTCCACAATGGTTTCTTGGTACAATTGGAAGCAAAGATCCATGGCACTCAACTTGGAAAAAGCAGAATACATGGCTATAAGTTAAGCAACATGTGAGGTGATATGGATGAGAAATATACTTGTTGGCTTGTTTTGGTTAGATAATGGATCCAACTATGATTTACTATGATGGTTAGAGTTGCATCAATTTCTTCAAAAATATTATTTTTCATGATCGATCCAAGCCTATTGATATCTGGTATCACCATCTACGAGATTTTGTGCAGATGCAGATTATGTTGTTGATGTACATTTCGACAGAGGAGCAAGATGATGATATTTTTACAAAGGAATTATTAAGATGGAAGTTCAAGTTCTACATGTGCAAGATAAGGGTGGTTGATAATCCCTTTCTTGCTAAGAGGGAGTGTTGAAAATGCAGCAAGAAAATCTTAGTTCAACTTTGCCTTGGTCAAACTAGAGAAAATTCGAATTTCTATTTTAGTAGAAAAATTGAAGGTAGTTAACTAAGATGACATGACACTTTTTACTCAATTAAATCCTTTAATTCAAGTTGGGGAAGCTTGAGTTTAGTTCAGTATGATTTATTTCTAATTTGTAGCAATCTACTTTAGTTAATTTGAGTTATTGTCAATTAAAATAGTTCTAACTATTAGATGAACTAGTGGAGGTCAAGTCAATGGAAGTGGAACTTCAACCATACTCAGTGATCAACCAATTAAATGATCAATTAGCCCAAAATAATTGTTGCATGCACATAATTCAAGTTACCCAGTTGATATGGATATTCCAAGGCAATGTACTATTAGTTGTAGCATATTCCAATGTGTATAGGTGGTGCATGGAGCTAGAGTAAGGACCTAGAGGAATTACACAATTCAATAATGGGAAATTCCTAAATAATAGGGGCCAATTTCTTGGAGGAACAACACATGGAAATAGGAGCTTGAGGGATCGAAAATTGGCTAAGTGTTGGCTAGGGTTAGCCAATCAAGCAGAGGGATAGACTATACACTTGTAGGGTGTGCTCAAGTTTGAGCGAGCATATGAATTTCATCTCTTTTCTCTGATTAATGAAATATAGATAGTAATGGGTTTTGAGCAGTTGCTTTCCCATAGATATTTATCTGTGCATGTGTGATGTTTATTTTTTCATGTCTACGATGTTTTTTCTAGATGGTGAATTAACTTTTGCATATCAGTAGAGGATCTTCAAGTCTTGTGATTTAGTATATTTCACTATAAATTTTAAATGTACACATTAATTTCTACTAACCACCATCATGTGTTAAACATTGTCTGAAAACTGAATCAACACCACGACGATAAAGTGTATCACCAACAATTGTGTATTGCTAGGATTTGTAGTGAATGTGATGATGGTCAGTTTGAGATAATTCAGGCTGAAAATTTTGAGTTTGGAGATAAATAATAATATCTCCATACCAAGGATCTAACGTGCTAATAATAATGAGAGATTCATTTGGAAGAGAATCCTCTTTGAGGCAACAACTAAACATAGTGGCCTGCAACTCAATAATTAAAATAAAACACTAGACTGAAAACCACACCATACATATGCACATAAAAACTAAAAAAAATTCATTAATAAATAAAATATTTATAGGAGAAATATTGGTCTCTCTTTCTTCTCTCTAACTTGCTTACTCTTACTTACATGCCTCATGGCTCACCTAGATTTATACAAGTGGATCTGAACCCAAGTAGGTTCTAGGTCCTAAAAAAAATCCCAAAATATCTCTCATAATCCATAAAATATCTCATCTAATCCCTTATCCCTAGATAAGAGCTAACTAATTCACAATTCTTCGACTTCTTCCAAAATACTCTTGAAGCTTCTCCTATTTACAATAATTCTCATTCTCTCCCAAAACTATAGGAAAATACAATAAATAATTAAATCCTAACTTGAGAAACTAACTCCCTTAGTAAAAATTTGACCCTAAGTTATATGCACCTGCATTAGACTCCCTAGGAAATTAAAATCATGGTCTCCTCACCATATGTCTTTATAAGTTGATAAAACCCCTCTTGGATCCCAAACTTTAGTCTGTCGCTCATTGACTGCTTTGTCATATTGTTGCCATTCTGTTGTTATCTTTTTCTGTCTTCTAGGCTTCCAAGCTTTATGCTTTAATTCTCCTCCTTGTCTTCTGATGTATACTCGAACAATCAAATGTATCACATTGTTGTGATTCTCCCTCATCTTGCAATATCTTAGTTTAAGTTTTTTTTTCCATTAGTTTCCTTAATTCTTCAATTTCAATATCCAATCTAGTTTCGGGTTGAAATTTACTGTTACTAGTTTGGAATTTATCATCCTCAAAATTAAATTGCAAATTAAATTTTATCTCAGGTTTCACATTTTCATTACTTGAACATTTTTATTCTTTATCCGCAACTTGATTAGATTCAGGTTCCATCAACATTTTTTCTAGCAATTGTAGTTCTTCACATTTCATAAGCATTTTCTGGTCTTTTTCAAAAATCATTTCAAGGGACTCGTCTTCATTCCTACATGAAACAAAATTAGTGTCCTGTCCATCATCTGCAACACATTCTACATCGACACATCTATTTTCATATTTAAAGACACAAGGATTTATAGCCTCGACAGATGATTCTGTCCTCAAGTCTTAATGTTGATATTCTAGATAGTTTGTGGCACCATCTGTGCGAATCGAACCCACATTCACATCAACATATTTCATTTAAACATCAACATCATCCTCACTAAGCATCGGTCCTTGTTCTGGTTCACAGATTCATACATTCATCTCGGTTAACTGGAGTTTTTCCACTTCCCTTAACAAAACTTTCAGCTTGTGTTTATGTCTCCTTGTAATCAACTGTTTGATTGGCCATCTAATTGTCTTCTTCATTATCCATCCATGTTTCTGATTCTGTAGTAGCTCCATCAATATGTTAAGTCATTCCTTCAACTACTATGGCATTGTTGTGGCCTTACTTTGAATTCTGCAAATGACTATCTATAGTCATCTTCATCTCCTTTATCATGTTCACCATCACCTAGACTCTTCATTTAATTAAAGAGAGATTTCAACCCATATGTAAATTAAAATACCTTGATTTTTTTATAAACCTTGTGCATATACCATTTCATACATTACCATTATGAAAATCCGTGAATAAAGCTATGCATTCTAAAACCCACACATTGTTTTATGAAACCATATATCACCTACTCAAAACCATGTGCAACAACTCACCATTTATCATTCAACATTTATTATAACCATATGATTTTCTCATTCCTTAACCACTTATCCTCTATCTTCATAAAAACCACCATGATTTACAACATCAATTTATCTTTACCATTTACTTTCACCTTTACATTTACTATTTACTTTCACCTTTAATACAACACCTTCACCTTTACTATTTACTTTCAAACTCATAAATATTTCACATAATGATAAAAAAGGGAAATTTTAAATGATTTTGAAACCATCACGAAAAAAACCACACAACTCACTTTCACCTCCACATTTAAAACAAAAACAATTATGGAGAGTAAGAGTCAAATCTATCTTCTTTAATCATTTTCAATATTATTAAAGCATGTCTATATAAGATCCACACTGGATGGCTTCAGGCATCAATCCTTCCACAAAATCCATGGTGCCCAATCATGGTTTTTCAACTAGCTCTTTCCCTGAAGAATGGTCAACAAATTAATTTTAAAATTAACAAATTTATTCTACAATTTTTCTGTTTGTGCGCAATTGTGCTGATTCGATTCAATCTCCTATAGTGAAATCATTTTCTTCCACTTCAAGACCTCAGTGAAAGAACTGTATCTGAAAAAAAAAATTGCATTTGAATCAACATTGGCACATTGGCATTTCGATCTCCATCCTTCATGTATGTCCATAGGGATGGTACAATTTGATTTCTTCACGATTTTGCAACAATGTGAGTCTTATCTCAATTTCTCAAAAAATAGCTCATGTTGGTTTTCTTTGGCTTTTCTCCCACCAGAACCCTCGCTTCTATTAAATAAAAATGATGCACATATCATAATTAATAGATCACGACTCCCTGCATAGGTCCACACATAGATTCAAAATAGGGCTTTGCCAAACTCACAATTATTCTCCATGCTTTCATAAAAGAGCTCTTATCCGCACACATATTTGGGCTCTGATAATAAAACAAACCATAGCGGCCTAAAACTTAGTAATTAAAACAGAACGCTAAACTGAAAACCACACCATACATATTTTGACCCAACAGAACATAGGGGCATGACACAATAGGTATGCACATAAAAACTCAAAAATAATTTGGTCTCTCATTTTTGTCTCTAACTCACTTACTCTTACTTACATGCCTCATGGGATCACCTAGATTTATACAAGTGGATATAAACCAAAGTAGGTTCTAGATCCTAAACAAACTCACAAAATATCTCTCATAATCCATAAAATCTCTCATATAATACCTTATCCCTAGATAAAAGCTAACTAATCCACAATTCTCTCACTTCTTCCAAAATACTCTCGAAGCTTCTCCTATTTATAATAATTCTCATTCTCTCCTACAACTATAGGAAAATACAATAAATAATTAAATCCTAACTTAAGAAACTAACTCCTGTAGTAAACATCTGACCCTAGGTTAGATGCACCTACATCACTCTGCCACTATTTTTGTCACAGAATAGGGAAAGTCACAAATAAGCTAAGCAACTACTAATGATTTCTTTGAATTGGATTTAAGAAATTCTAAGTCAAATTCTTGTAGAATAACAATTCATTTGGAATATTTTCCCCCAAGTACTTGTCTGGTAAGAATATAAACAATGAGTTTGCAATTTGAAACCACTATTGTTTTGCACAATAGAATATAATGACGAAATCTTTTGACAACTTGCACAGCTAGCAAGGAAAATTTTTCCGCTTGTGCATATTTAATTTTGGAATTAGTAGAATTATTACTTAAGTAGTAAATCACACATTCTTTGTTTAATTCATCCCCTTTGACTAATACCATACCAATAGTAACATCTGATGTAGCTAAATACAAAAAATAATCTCGGTGATAATCAAGTGGATGCAACAAAGGTGTGTGAGACAACACGTGTTTAAGTGCATCGAAAGCTTTTTGAGTAGTTTTATCCCAAAATGAAAGAGATACCCTTTTTGAATATTAGGTGAAACCTTTAGTTAGCTCTGCATAATTCATAATGAATCGAAATAAAAGTTTGCTTTCCCTTGAAAACTTTGGAGTTGGCGTAAATTGGAAGGGGGAGGAAAATTCAAAATAGAGTCTATCTTGAGGGGGTTAACACAAATGCCTTCTTTAGACACGAAAAATCCCAGTAAACGACTAGATGCTACACAAAAAAAGACATTTGTGTGGGTTTAACCATATATTACAATGTCGACATCGAAGAAAAATCACTCGTAGATGCATTGGATGATATTCGTGTTTCAATGAATGTGTTGGTATATCATCTAAATATTGTTGTACAATATGATTAATGTCATGAAAAGCATAAGACATAACCCATTTAAAAGTGGTGCATTTGTTTTTTAGGCTGAATGGAAGCTTTCGATAGGCGAAATTTCCCCATGGACAAATGAATGAGTTTTTATGTTGATCTTCTGGGAGTATGTTAATTTGATTGTATCCAAAAAATCCGTCCATAAAATTAAAGATTTCATTACCGGCACAATCATCAATTATTTGGTTGATGTAAGGAGTAGGATACTTTTCTTTAGGACAATATTTGTTGATATCTCTATAATTGACGCATACTCTTATTTTCCCTTTCTTCTTGTTAACAAAAATGATGTTGGAAACCCAATTAGTCAAGGGAACATGATAGATAAAACTAAACTTTAGAAGTTTTTCAACCTCAACTTTGATAGCGAAAAATTTTCTAGGATGCATTGTACATAATCTTTGTTTTATAGGCTTAACATATGGGTAGGTATTTATTTCATGAGCTACAATACTTGGGTCAATTCCTAGAGTTCCTCATTAAACTAGGCAAAAATGTCGTGTAATTCGAGGAGTAGGGCCTTATAAGTATGAATTTCATCAAGTGAACATGAGGTACCTATATGAATGTTCTCCATATTTCTAGGTTTCACTGAGATATTAAGAGGAATTGTTATAGATATGTTCCCTAAATTCTTTTCAGACATAGATTCAAAAATTGATATAGGGAATTTAGGGTCATCTATAATCTTACGTGAAAAAATTGTAGAAAAGTTATTCTCAATCTTTTCAAAGTTGGGAAGAAAAAAGGAAAGATGATGATAATCATCCTAAGGCATTTCATCTAAATTCATAACTTTCATTATACTCTCATCTATGGGAAACATGTTATCGAAATGAATAGGAAATGATATAGGTTCCAACCAAGATGACTGAGAATACTCATCAATGATCACATTCACTCGATCCGTTTTGATATAAAGTGGTTTTGAAAATGATTGAACATATTGATAAGCTAGATCTAATGGGATTAGAGGCATTTGGTCATTGTAAGTGATCAAATATGATTGTGTAGGCATGATCCAAGGATCATATGATTCTGGAGTGCTTGATGAGATCATGTTGACCTAGGCAACAGTAAAAGGAGTGTTGGGTGGAGGGAGTGCAAAATTTCATATCAATGATGAATCCTTGAGCAAATTGACAACAACATATTTATACAAAGCAGTTGTTTTCCCCATAAAGGGTACACTACTAGTGGAATTTAGATCACAAGTGTAAAAAGATAGTTGGTCTACTTTAACTATCATTCCTTCATGAGGGAATAGTATCAATCGAAAAAGTGATGAGACCACTGCAAATATTGCATAAGTCCAAATTTGACACAACAAAATATTATAATCAAGTTGAGCATCAACAACTTCTACTTTGATAACAACTATTTTACCCTCTAATTCCATTGGTAGGTCATTTAAGATACCATAAGGTTGAAATCCTCTTCCATCAAAGGATTTAAGAGTGGAAGACAATTGATTGATTGTCAGAGAGCCCAAAGCTTTCCAACAAGAAATAGACATAATACAAGTAGGGGATCCTTTACCAATTACTATACGATAAACTCTTTTTTTGACAAAAACTGGGATTTGAAATTCCAGTTGATGCAGGGGTCTAGGTATATGAGTTTCAAGATCAAAGAATATGAGGTTAGAATATCGCGGATCGATTGCACCAATGGCTGACAATAGTAATTTCCTATGTGTTGGACATGTCTGTAGCACTTCGGGAGCCGACATTTACAACAAAGACTAAGCCAGGTCTTCAAAAATGTTATAATTTTAAGCCTCTCTAGCATGTGGATTAAAAGATAAATTTTGAATAACACCCTTAAGAGGAGGACAAATTACTATGTCAGAATTTGATTTCTCAATATGTAAAGGTTCAAAAGGAGGTGGTATCAATACACATGGTTGATTGGTATATCATTTCTATTTGAAGGAGCTTTAGATTCGTAGTCTTTAGATCTTGTTGCTATCAAAATGTGAGACGACATCATCATGATATCCACTGATGCAGATGATGAAGGCGAACTGTGAGCAACTGTTTTACTACCTTGAGAAGGAAAAGGATCTTTTAAAACAACAAGTGTTGAAGAAACTTTGACTAATTTTCTAACCTCAGCATGATGCAAGTATTCCTTAGTATAATGGTCCTCATTACATATCAAATAAGGATACTAGGGTTTCCTTTTCTCTTTAGAAGGTTCGTTTTTCATTGGGTTTTCCTTTTGAGGGGCATTTTTGTTTTTGTTTTTCCTTTGCCCTTTTTCTTACTTCCAGGTTTTTGAGGCTTACTAGTACATGAATC
The DNA here is from genome assembly GCA_000404065.3 of Pinus taeda. Taxonomy (NCBI): domain Eukaryota; kingdom Viridiplantae; phylum Streptophyta; class Pinopsida; order Pinales; family Pinaceae; genus Pinus; species Pinus taeda. The sequence goes on from APFE030414475.1 coordinate 26,949, forward strand.
TACTACATTAATATCGGAAGTAATTTTCGGATTAGTGTTTTCATTGGGTGAATTTTGTGTAGCCATAGTAGGAGTATTTTTAGAATTGCTCTTAGATTGTTTACTCTTTGAATATTTTCTGTCATAACCAATTACACCATTAGAGGCATGTGATCATGTAGGAGCTTAAACTTGTTGAGTTGTGTTAGATGGATGAGGTACATTTGGAATCCCTTTATACAAAGTGCCAGATTATGAATAGACAAGGTCTAATTATTGGGCACGAGCAATAAGTCGCTCTTCTGTAACAACTCCTCCCTTAGCAACATATTCCATGATATCGGGAAGTAAAGGTTTCGTAAACCATTTAGCCAACAATTAATATGGAATATAAACTTTGACAAATGATGTCTACGTCTCCACTCATGTATATGATCTAAGATATGGGTGAAATAAGATTGTTTTAATGAATTCAAAAGTTAAGTACCAGTGTCATATTGTATAGATAGCTAAAAATGCATTATAAATGATGTTGCCAAGGAGTTGAAATTATGGAGAGAGGCATGTGGTAACTCAATGTACCATTTTGTTGTTGGACATGTTAGAGTCCGCTGGAAAAGTCATAACCTGATGGAATCATCATTTAATGAATTTGAAGAACACCATAGGAGATAGTTCATCACATGATTTGAGATATCCTTTCCATGCTTACCATAAAATTTTTGTATGTCACTTGATAATTTAGCAGGAAGCAACGACCAAAAAGGATAATGATAAATAGGATAATTCATGAGCCAGAATAAATATAGTAAATCTAATGCCACAATGAAAGTTAACTGCAGGTTAAAGTCTTGCTGAGGATATTGATACCCTTGAGGATTAAGTCTAATCCCTAGAGGAGGATATCTAGGATATCTTGGAATAGCTTGTGTGGTTGGGATTCTCATTCCCCTAGGATAACCAGGGTAAGTCATACCAGGTTGAGGTTGAAATGAAAATCCTTGAAAAGTATGACTAGGGTATGGTTGAATTTGAAAAGGTTGACCCTTATGTGATTAATCTTGTATCATTTGACCTTACTAAAGATGGTCTTGAAAAGGTTGACCTAGGTAAAGTTGTCTGGGATACAATGTCTAAATTGTACCTACACTAGGTTGACCAATAAATATCTATGTTGTAGACTAGAAAGTTTGACCATTAAAATATTTAGGTATTGTCTGACCAGTTTGATAACCAAATGCTTGAGGAATGATCGATGTAGTTTGTTGAGCCTATATTTGAGGTGTACCTTGCACAATAAATTGTGGCATATATTCGACAAGTGTTTGAGGTGATCTTGGAATCGATTGTTGAGAAATTATTTGCATAGTAGGTTGAACAAAAAATTAAGGAATGCTTTGGAAAGGTTGTTGGACAGATATGTAGGAGTACTCTGGATAGGTTACTGAACATGTCTGTGATATAGTTGGGTGAATTTCTTGGATAGGTTGATAGACAGGCACTTGTGGAGCAACTTGAATAGGTTGTTGAACATAAGGAGTATTCCAAATAGTACTCCCCATTCTTGGAAAATGAGCACTAATCAAGGGTTGAGATATAATGGCTTGACTTGGACCGATCTGAGGTATATGACCAAGGTTTGTATAAGTTCTAGTAATAGGTGGTCCTAAAAATGGAGAATACATTCCACCAGGAGGTTACCCTCCAAGAGGAACATAGGATGGTTTACCCCCAACTAGATAGTAAATGCTAGTTGGAGTCAGTTGAGGAGTGCTTGTATTGCCGGATAACTTATTAATGTGTTGGTCTGGTACCAAATATGTTTCAGGCATGGGAGTGATTCTCTGAGTAGTAATTTCTACATTAGTAGTATATAAACCAGATGAGATTCTAGAAAGCCAAGTATAAACTTGATAAGAAGAACTGGCTCCCAAAAAGTTACAGTGAGTGACTAATACCCAACAGGAATTGAAGGTACATAATATAGGAATGACTTCGGATATCTTGTAAACATAGAAGTCACAACGGGTTGGCTAAGTGGTGTACTCATATGAAAAGATGAGGTTAAACTTATAAGAGGAGCCTCCAACATGATTTTCCTAGGTGTAATATCAAAAGGAGTGTGTAAATGAGGAATTCATTGACCTAAAAATTTTAATGGAGTCAAATACCAAGGATCTGGTCGAAAAGGTTCAAAAGGAAGAATTTGAACAATTAACGGATAACTAGTAGTAAGAGGAGGATATTCAGTATTTTACTCTTCTTATTAAGTAATATCTTCAATGCTTAGAATACCAAGAGGTAGAATATTTTTACTAATAGTTCTTCGAGATGAAATTAATAGAGGAGTAGGAGCTATAGTAGTTGAAGGTGATTTCAGTTCAGAAATGTCAGATTTGGGTTATTCAATGTTGGGTTTAGTAAATTATGTCTCTAAAGTTCTACTGATCTTTGATTCACCCTAAATAATCTCAGGTTCTAAGGTTTCAGTAACTTCAGGTTCAACCTGACTGTATCTATTGTGGTTGAGTTACTTTAGATTCTTCTATCTCAAGTTCTGCAACCCTAGATGTTTGAGGTTGATCTGACATTCCAAATTCTGTCGATTTTAATTTCTCTAGCTTGATCTTTTCTAATCGAATAGATGTGTATTCATGGGGTAAACCCTACATTCTACTTGAATGTCTTGGTAATTATGCCACAATGAATTTTATTAAACGTTCATTCCAAATTTAATAAAGAAAATAAATAACCAAACTCAAATAAAAGAGTAACTATGTAGAAAATGATTACCAAGCCATTGTGAACTACAAAATATTGTTTCAAATACATGCTAGTAATCTCCTTGAATGTTGTGTTTGGTGTATCAAAAATGACAAAGTGGCCGACTCAATTACCTATGGATGGTATGCAACCTAGAAGGGATCTTCCGATACACTCAAGGTACATGGAAGTTAAATTTGTGTTGGTGTTGTCTATTGCATATTGTATGATATTAAGCATTCTGATATACTTTTCATACATGCAGCGCCATTTGATATACCCAAGGGTATGTGGAGAATGTTATGATATACTTACATATGTGGAATATTGATTACCGCCAGAATGTAACGTAGAAAATTTATGATAAATCATATGTTTATAGACATTGGAACACATCTTCTAACCTAGATCCATCTAATGTTTGGTTGATTTAAAGTTATATTGATTTTACAAATCCTCTTTTATTAAATTTCATTTAATAGATGTGGTGTAGATGATATTAGTTTTCAACTCCAATTCTAATGCAACAAACATGCAAAAAGGAATCTTTTGTTTCGATGAAATTCTATCTATGGTAAGGAGAAATTTTGTTTCGTTATTCAAACAAAATGAAATTCTTTGACTTTCACCATATTTCCTTTCATCAAATATAAAATTTTCACATTGAAATGTGATCCAATTCAAAGATTTCTCTCTTTGAATTTCAAATCATCAAATAACACAAGAATCACAAAAACTCCCTTTTAACAGAAAACCCTAAACTCTAAAATGAAAAAGAAAAAACCCACAAGTTTTTTGAAATCAATCCTTTCAAATGAATCCAATGAATACCAAATCACTAAAAGCATGATTCCGAGTTGTTTTCTCTCAAAATGAATAATAACTATTCATTTCAATTTCAACAAAAAGAACCTGGTCATGAATTCCAATGATTCTTTACAATTATGTAAAAAAAGTATTGAATATGATAATTTGAAAGAATAAAGACATACAAAAGCTATCTCAGCAATGACCAAACTTTCTTTTGATAAATCAACAATTCACTAGATCAAACCATCAACACTAATTTGCAAAGATGAGTAATTTTTCAAGAAGGAAATTCAAAACATCCAATCAAACTAAAGTAGATTTATTTTTTTTGGTCAAAATGTAAATAGACGCAAGGAAATACAACTAAAACTTATGGACCCACAAGGTAAAAACCCTAATTTTTCAAAATTTCTAAGAATGTTGCAGGTTATTAGTTAGCTCTGAGTGCAATGTCCCTTTGTTGCTAAAGGAAAACTACACAACTTTCACTCCATTGCTAAAATAAAAGTGCACAAATCGAGAAACATAAAGAAAAATAAAAAATGAAGCCATAAGTTCAAAAATTTAACTTTTCTAGAGTCGAACTATAGTCAATAAAATTAACGAAATGCAATCAAAGATCACAGGAAGACATAATGAAGAAGAAATCGTTCACCAATATTGTCATTATTTGTTAGGCTGACAAAATCTTCTCTTGCAGATATGATAAGATCTCCCTATTCAATGACTGAATCTATTAAAAAGTAAACAAACTAGTAAATCTTTCCCTAGGTTCATTTGTATTGAATCATAAGCAAGAGTACCGGAATATGAAAGCCACACCTTTAAAACGAAATGTCTAATGAAGATCCTCACTACGGTTTGATGCAATTTCTTAATACTCAAAATCCAGACCTGCAAACACAATAACAACAAAATATCAAAAGCATATGATAGATAAATGAATCAATCAAAACCATACTAGTGATCAAGGAGACTACTACCTAATATCATTATCAATGGAAAAATGGAAGTAAACACACAATACAACAACTCCATTGAAAAATGTAGTGAGAAAGAAACACTCTTTTGTATTAGAACGGAATGAAGAGGAGCAATAAATTCTTATCCTTGATGTTGCAAACCTCCTTCCGGTAGTCTCTAATCCTGCCTTAAGTGACAAGCTTCTAACCTCAATTTGACAGCATAAGTTTATATTCAAAAGTCCTCCTTTCATTTCTGGTATGTACTAAATTTATAGAGCAAGAGGAGGAGGTTTCAGATCCTCTTCTCAACAGACGAGATCCATGAATAGAGGGATTAGTGTTCCATAAAGAGAGGGAGTTTGATATATAAGTCAAGGGATGAGGCCCAAGTAGGTAAGAGCTCGATGCTTCTTGTTGGGAAATATTCTCCCAATAAGGCTTCTAGAAATTACATTTTATTTTTACCTATGTTAAGATGTTGTCACACCTTTTAGTGGAGAGAAAACATAGGATTGAACAGGCCACAATAATCATAATTGTGTTTGTACAATTAGTGACTAGAAAAAGTGAGATAGTGCTAGAAAACAAGTTTTTAAGTAAGATAACTCAGGATTCTTGTTGTCTTTGGGATTGATTTGCTTCCAACATTGTAGGGGATTGATTTGGAACACTTCATTAGATAGTGAGAGATTTGGATTGGAAGTCATTTCCATAACAGTGACAAAATGATGTGTACCACCTACAAATTGAGAAGAAGATGAGCCTATTAAACCTATAGTCATTCCAGAAGTAAAGAAGAGGCAAAATTGGTAAAAAACTACACTTGAATATGTCGAAGGACATTGAGAAACTAAAGGAACTTTTAGAGAAATAAAAATACCGAAGAGATACTCAGGATACACAACATACATGACAAAGTTAGTCGAAGAACTTTGAAGAATATTCTCATCAAGAAGAATGGAAGAAAGCAATGCAGGAAGAATACCAATCCAACATGAAAAATGGTGTTTGGAAAATCATTCCTAGACCTAGTGACAAATTAGTTGTCACTTCAAAATGGATCTATAAAATCACACATGTCATTGATGGAAGTATAGACAAATACAAAGAAAAATCTGTTACGAAGGGTTTCTCACAAAAGGAAGGAATAGATTACAAAGAAATATTTTATCTTATTTCAAGGTATACTACCATTAGATCTTTGGTTTCACTAGCTGCTACTATGGGATGGAATATCCATCAAATGGATATCAAAACAACATTTCTAAATGGAACAATTGATGAATAAGTATATATTGAACAACCAGAAGGCTTTGAGATAAATATCAGAGATACTCATGCTTGTAGACTCAAGAAAGCTTTATATGGCTTGAAGCAAGCTCTGAGGGCTTATTATGCAAGGATGGATGCATATATCTTAAGAATTGGTTTCATCAAAAGTTATGCTGATGAAAACCTCTACGTCAAGATAGTGAATAATGAAAATAGATAGCATGATTCTAGAATGCAAGAAAATGTTGATAGCAAAATTTGAAATGAAATATTTAGGACTCATGCACTATTAATTGGGCTTGGAATTTTTGCAAAGACATGGTGAGATATATCTTGGTTAAGGTAAGTACATAATCAGGATGTTACAAAAGTTTGGTATGATGGATTCCAAGCCTATGACTACTCCCATGATGATAAATCTCAAGAAGTTGAGAAGTTCTGACTCTAGTCTCATCGATCCTACAAGCTATCATAATTTGGTGGGATCTTTGATGTAATTGGTGAAAATGAGACCTAATATATGCTTTGTTGTAAATGTTCTTAGTAAATTTTAGTTGGAGCCTTGTCATGGCCATTGGATATCTTCCAAGCATATCTTGAGATACCTACATGGTACAATTCATCACTACCAGAAGTATGATGGAAAGGAAGTTAAGTTAATAGGTTTTATCGATTCTGATTGGGGTGGTGGTGAGATTGATGAAAGAAGCACTACCAGTGGCTGTTTCAATTTGGGATCTACAATGATTTCATGAATGGGTAGAAAATAAGATCCTGTTGCATTATGTAGTGCTGAAGAAGAATATGTTATTGCATGTGAAGTAGGAAAATAAGTTGTTTGGTTAAGAAAAATCTTGTTAGATTTATTTGGAAAACTTCTAGATCCTATAGTGATATATTGTGGAGATCAATGCAGTATCAAGATGTCTAAAGACCCCATATTCCATGCCAATATGAAACATATCAATAAAAATTAACATTACATTAGGAGTTTGGTACAATATGGGGTCATGAAGCTACAATATATTCCAATGGATGAACAAGTAGTTGATGTGTTGATGAAATATCTTCCAAATAAGAAGTTTGAATATTTCAGAAACATGCTTTGATTGGTTGATGTTACAGATTTAGTTTGAGAGGGAGAGATGAAGCATCTTGTGGCAACAAGATGGTTGGGAGGACATTTGGATGACCTATGTGTTGATGTCTAGATCTCGAAGTAGGAAGGGTGGCATTGGTCATAAAGCTTCGACCTTGGATATGCACCTAGACCTCTGGGTTAATGTTAGAGCTTAAAATCCTGATGGTACCTAGAGAGGCTAAAGATTGAGTGCACCTTTGTCCCACTTGATTAGAGTACTCTGGTTAGTTATCTAATCTATAGCACTACATGTGCTAGAACTCTTCATAGTTCATATAATTATGAGATCTTCCATGTACCTATATATTTATGTAATTAGAATGCCTCCCTAGTTAAGAGGGAGTGTTGAATAATGTAAATAGTGTTGGTATTCATAATTGTATTTGTTAAAAGAAATTTTATTATTAAAGAAAATGACTTATTAAAGCATGGGTTTCATGCTTGGGTCAATTATTTCTCGGTCAAAGCCTCCATTGAAGGCTTCTACGTTCTGTGTTGAGTCAATAGAGTCATTTCCATTTTTATGAGACCCTTCTTGTTCTTTTATATCATGCAAAAATAATTATTTTTTAGTCAAAAAGGTCATTTCTCACCTCCACACCAAGTCGGCCCTATCCTCATGAAGTTAGCTTAGATTATGGCTATTTGATCCTATAGAAAGGCTATATATAGAGAGCTAACTTCATCTATTTGGAACAATCACTCATCAAGTTTGATCTACAAGAGAAAAAAGTAGAAGAGAAGAGCGAAGTAGCTGGAGAAGGAAGGAAGAAGCTAGGAAGACCTAAATTTAATTCTTGGGAAATATATCTCTCACATGTGTGAGGTTACTAGGCTATAACTTAGGCCGAAATTTTGAATCTACTGCAAGTCCAAAATCTTGTTGGTCTGGGCCAAAATTATGGATTGAAACTGCAACTGGGAAGTTGACACTTGGAGACTTTGGCATGGGTCATCTGCATGGAAGAAGGGATGACTTGGTGATTGGAGGAGGCATTTGTTTAGGTCTAAAGGGTCTTGGATCATCTCATATTGATTTGAATCTACTAGTGGAAGAGTTGGACTTGGTTTTCCCCTTGGAGGTGTTTTTCCCTAGCTGAGTGTGAACATCTTGTGTCTCTTGTTCTTGTGGTCATCATATATGTTTAATTTGGTAATTTCTTGATGAAAGATAAACTAATAAAAGAATCCAACATAAATCACAAGTAATTATCAAGAAAGAGGAATCAAACCCTAATTCCAATTAGAATTTATTTCTCAACATAGAACAATGTGTGTGGTGCAAAATCAAGTTAATCTCGAATGAAAGTGTTCACAACTTCTAGCTCTGTTCGTAATGAATGTCTAACCACAATATTGATATGGAAAGTTCTTATTTTAAAGTGGTATGGTTACGTTGTAACCAATTTTCTCCACTTTATTTTGTTCGTTATTCACTCTTGAGGATTTTATGGTCTTCGTTCATCATTCATTTAAAGTAATATATGGTCACCATTAATGGAAGTCTGAATTGTCTATGACTCGTTTAAGTCACATATAATTTTGGTTTGTTGTTTTGGCTATAGCCTAAACATTGGTGTAATGTTTTGGACGCCATACAATCCTGATCATAGGAATATTATAACATTGTCACCACATGGATGTACAGTTGTAACAGAACCCTTGGTGTTGAAAGGGTGTCCATGTTGACAGATGATTATAGAGAATGACGTGTCATTGTTTGTATTGTGGTTGATATTAGCGTGAAATGGGTCAAGACAAGTGGATGGTCATCAATCCAAGTAACCCTTGTGATCAAAGCTATGTTGAATATGAAACGAATTCAAGTGTAACTAGATCTGTTATTGGATATGTGAATAATCCATTAGGAATGTGACTCAAGTCACATAGGTCTGGTCTATTGGTAGTGCATCGATAGTGTTTCGACTGAGGCCAAGTTTGAGTCTCGTTTCTGCTAGGTTGGAAATATTTTTCATTTTTATTTGTAGTTTCCATTTTATAGAATGTTTAGTTTGCCATCGATGGTGATTCTATAGATCTAGCACTAGAATGTGTCCAATGTGTATAACACTCCTTGAAAGGGGCATTATGTAGAAAAACTAATTGATTATATGGTGTTATATGGTTTTTATTTGTTTTTGGGAGCATTATTTGTCCAAATTAAGTTTTGAAAGAAGTTAGGTGATCAGGGATTGGAGATGAATGTAACCAGATGAGTTTGATGCTCTTTTGACACCTATTTTATGGTTAGAATCACTTGTGTATTTTTTTCAAGGGTCTATGAGCATGTAACATGTGTTTTGGAGATATAGTGAAAAACATGATCCAAGAAGGGTTTGAGGGACTAGATTGATGAACTTGTTGAGTAGAGCATGGGAAATAGTGTTTGAAAGTTTTGGTGACAATATTAACAATGAAAATGATTATGACACTGGTATTTTTTGTAAGTTACAACGTTAGTGATTGTGGCTGTGACAATATGTGCAAGTTGAGATGATGGTGCACATTGTGATGACGGCAATAGATTTCTCTAGATTGGTTTCTAAAATCCTTAGTTCCTACCATATCTAAGGACATTGCTATGAATTTTTTGCATATTGTGACATTCCTTAAAATTCAAATATATATCATGACAGTGGATCTAGTTTGAAAATGAGATGAAATAGAGGTCCAAAAGGAATTTGAAGAAGGAGGTGGGTGCCTCAACTAAGGTTGGAGCATAGAGAAGGTTGGAACCTCGTCATTCTTGAGGTTGGAGCCTAGATTAAGTTGGATCCTTCTCATCATCAATGTTGAAGCTTCATTCAAGTTGTAACCTACAATGATCAATTTCTTGCATCTGTTGAGGTTGGTGCCTCAATCAGGTTGTAGCCTACCACAAATGGTAGCTTGAATTTTTTGGGAATAGTTTCCTCTAGTAAGTAAAAGTTTACAAATTGATGTAAATTAATTGAAGATAAATAAGAAGAAGGTTGGTGGTTTTCTCCCATATGGGTTTTCATCTAAAAACTTGTCTCTCTTTGTGATGTGATGGCTTCTTATGTTGTTGATAGCTTCTTGATATGTTATTGATATGATATCAGTGAATTATTATAGTTGATGATATAACGCTTATGGTTCATTGATATCAGGTTGTGTGATCAAGAAAAGTTATGAAATTGTAAAATTATTCTCACTCTGATTCTCCTCCCCCTAGTGTGACTATTGGACCAACACTCTCTTTTCTTCATTTAGTAAAGAAACATGAAAGAATAAATATTTGTTTGAAATGATTATGAACTTACTTTTGTTGGTTGTGGTAAGATTTAATGCCATAATATCATGATCGTGGATGTGTATCATGTACCGAGAGTGATTCTAAATTTGTTTCATGTACCCTAATCAACCTAGAATGGAAATAAGGCTGAACTTTATAATTACATGGATTTTGTGAATTCTATTAACAATAAATTTATTGTTGTTGTCAAGGGTATTTTTAACCAAGGATAGACATTATAAGTTATGTGATTTCCATAAGAAATACCCAAGACCACCTACCCTCATTGCCAAGATCGACTGTAAGAGTAGAATTTGTCATGAGTGACTTGAAAATGTGAACTATCAAAGCATGAAATTTATGGTGAAGTTTAATATAGTTAATGGAATATCTTGGTAGTGACTCTTGATTGTGTATGTAAGAGTTATGTGCCTAGAAAGCATCACTAGGTTGTATATGACATAATAAAGGAATGGAAAGTAAAGACTCAACTAAAACTTATCTGTAGCTACCTTTCTATGTTCAATTAACCATATTTAATAATTGCAAGGTATGTGTCCTTCATAGATGACGTTTTTTGGTATATTTGGGTATATTTATTGAATAATAAAGATAATGCATTTGAAAATTTCAAGTAATGTAGGGCATTGATTGAAAAATAATTTGGTTAACTAATGAAATGTCTAAGATCTAATAATTGAGGAGAATATGTGAGCAAGGAATTTGAAAATTACTTGTCACAACATGGTATCTCTTGGTAAATATTTGTACCGAAACACAACTTAGTAGAACATATTGAAAGGAAGAATCAAACCTTGGTTGAAATGGTAGATTTTTTTCTTTAACCCAAAGGTATATGTCTACAAATTAAACTACCATCTAAATATGAGTTCAACAAAAGTTGCATGTGATATGACCCCCTTTGATAAATGGAGTATAAGGAAACCATTAATCAAACATCTTAGAATATATGGACGCATATCATGGGAACATACTGGAGATGATAAGAGAAAAAAAATTGGATGCAAACCTGAGTCATTCTTGTATTATGTTGGATTATTCTAATGAGTCTTAATCCTACATATTGTTTGATTAAGTGAATAAGAATTTATTTACAAGAAAGATGTATTCCTAAATTGCTAAGTGGTATTCCATTTGAAATTTTGAGAAACTCTAGAATAACTAAACATTGCACAACATTGGGTTGAATGTCAAATAACTTGTTTCCTAGATTGTTAGCCCACATAATAGATTTGAATTGCGGTTTACCTTCTACAAAAAAGTTAGTAATGAGTAATGGCTTGCTTGATCACTTGACTATAATTCTCATGCGAATTTTATGTAGGAACTCATTCTATATGGGAAATTTATCTTCCTTAATGGGCGACTAAGACAATTGAAGCCTTTGGTGTTAATATAGGACATGTGAATGATAAAGGAAGAAAAGAGAAAAAAATAATATGGTTGTGTTATTTTTATGGAATGTGCATTAGAGGCATATGATCCTTATGCATATGTAGCTACACATGGTTGACTTAAATGGGATAATGCTATCATTGAAGAGTATGATTTCTTGATGAAGAATTAAACTTAGGACTTAGTTCTCTAACTACAACGAAATAATATGGTGAAATGTCAATGGGTCTATACGGATAAATTTACATCTAAAGGTGTGTTGAGTCACAGAATGCTCCATTGGTAGAAAAAAAATTCATATCAAGAAGGTATTGACTAGATTGAGATTTTTTCCCTTGTTGTGATGATAAAATCTATTCAACTTATTCTTTCACTTGTTTCTTATTTTGGATGGGAGGTACATTGGATGCATTTCTACGATTTCTTTCTTACATGGTAATATTACTAAGGTGGTATATGTGGAGAAAATCCTACAGTTTGGGATGGATGGAGCTACTGCGTGTCAATTGAAAAAATCCTTACATGGTTTGAAACAATCCCATGAGGCATCAAATGCCAAGACTAACTAGTTCTTTCTCAAATTTTCTTAGTAAGCACTATGAATATGAGCACAATGTTTATGTTTTCCATATAAATGATAATAATTAATTGTTGCACTTTATTTTAATGATTTAATTATTGAAATTAGTGCTAACCTTATTTGGGTTTAAATAAACAATTAAAAAATACATTTGAAATGCCCATCCTTGTTATGTTGCATTTATTTTTGTACATCCAAGTTTTGCAATTGGATGACAAACCTAAGCATGTGTTGAATCTATTATATATTTCAAGATAGAAGACTAAATATGTATTATAACTTAGAAATTGTAATTGAATTGACTAAGGAGTGTGAGTTTTTGAAACCCAATGCTACTCTATATGCAATTAGTTGGTATTTTCACTTACTTAGCTGATATTCAACTTGATATTTCATTTTATATTATTGTGGTCTCCAAATTTGTGAAGGATGTGTAACAAAATTAGTTAAAATCTAGAAAAAGGATTATGCACTATATCAAGGATACATATCAACTTGATATAAAGTAAGAATATCAACTAGTCAATTGGTTGTAGTAGATTCGATTAGGATGGAGATAACTATGTCATTAAGTGGATTTTAGGCTATGTGTTTAATCTTGGGTTAGGACCCATAACATGGTATTATCAAAAGTATAAGGTGGCTTCTCTATAAACCACCGAGGATGTTAATTTATGAAACTATAATTATAGGGGATGTGTAGATATTAACACCAAAGGCTTAATCATAGTTTTAATAAGGGGGTTGCACTAATAACAATAAGGGGTTACATTAGTAGTATAGGGAATAACATGGGATGAATATAGAAGTGCAATTAACATTGGTGCAAAGACAATGTGGATTTTTATAACAGCCCTGGTAAAAATTCATGTAATAAATGTTAAAAACAATAACCATGGATGACTAGGACACGTATTCCAAGCTGAATGGTGGGCATGACATCCTAGGGGGTGTTCATTTGGTTGTTTATGGCTAAGGAAATTGGCAAAGACAATGGCTAAGGTATTAAAGAGGCAAAAATGTATTTTGGCACATTTATTTATGACAATAATGGAAATTAGGAGAAAAGGAAGGTGAAAGGTTAGGTTTTGCATGTGAGGAGGAAATTGAAGGAAAATAATGGAAAATGAAGAAAATAGAGGCCTCATTAATAAAAAGGCTTATGACGATAAGTGGGAAAGACTTGGTCAGTTTAGCTTTGGAGCTCTCTCATTATTCTCTCTCTCTCTCTCTCATACTCTTGGTTACTTAGAGTTTTCTTGGAGCACTCTTGAAGGGTGTGGCATACTTGGATTCTTGGAGCAAGAAGGCAAAGGAAGAGCAGGAAAGTGCAAGAAGGCATCGGCATCAGCAGCTACATAAGATTTTCTTGTATGTATCGAGTTGCATGTATGATTTCTTCACTAGTTTTGGCATGCATGGCAGATGTATGTGGTTTCTTGGTTATGATCTGTCATTGGCATGGAGGATGGTCAGGATTGATAGTGGATTGCCTAGCCTTGCCATATCGTGGATAGCCATGGTGATTGTGGGTTTGCTTTCATTTCTTTTTTTGGTTGGTTCTCATTTTTCCATAGCTTGGGTTGAGATACTAGTCCTGGAAGCCTTAGCTGGACAAACGCTCTGGAAGCCCTATATAAGCTGTGGGTTCAGTTACTAGTTCTGGAAGCCTTGGTTGGACAAACTCTCTGGAAGTCTTGGAAGGCTTGGATGGAGACCAATTTGGTGATGGTCTTTGGTAATGTCCAACCATGAGGTGGAATCATTGTTTGATGGGTTGAGGAGGGTGGCCTCTGGAAGTCCTGGATGAGTTTTGATTGATGTGTTCTATGAGATCCCACATTCATGCTTGGAATATGTTACAGGGGTGATTGGCTTAAGAGAGACTTGGATTAGCCAATCTATGGTCGGATGGAACATGGTAGTCCCATCTTCGGTTGGTTCATTGCATTTATTAATGAAAAAAATTCATTCCCTTAATGTTCATGTGGAAATGTACTGATCTATATATGGATTTTGATGGCTAATATGTTTATTTTATTTATATTCCTATTATGTTTCTTTTTTATATGCACATTTACCCCGAATTGTATTACAGAGTGGTATCAGAGCATGGTTCAAACACTTGGACTGGATGGGATTTATCATAGGTGAAATGAATAACAAAGGTTAACTTTCAGACCTTTTTGTCATATCTGTTATAATTTTTTTTTCTTTGGAATATTAGAAGTTGAAAATCTTTCCATATTGAAGGTAAATCCCATTGATAATGTGGTAAAAATTTCATTTATTGGTTCACAATACTTTAGGAATTATGATCTAAGGAAGATGACCTTCCTGAATGCACCTTTAAAAGTGTCACGTTGGCATTTTTGCAATAACTTTTCTTCTGCAGGCTTTCAGAAGCTGAAAAATCGTCCACATTAATGGGAAATACGAATTATTATGTGGTAGAAATTTCAGATATTGGGTCACAATATTTTAGGAGATATGAGCAGAGGGAGTCGAGCCTTCTAAATGCTCCTAAAATCAGGTCTCAAATAGGTCACATTGACATATTTATTATAACTTTTATTCTAGGCACTCTCAGAAGCTGAAATTTTTTCCACAATGAGAGGAAATCCCACTTATGGTGTGATAAACAAATCAGACATTTATTGACTATATTTTAGGATATATGACCAATGTAAATCAAGATTTCTAGATACTCCTAGAATTATGCACCAAATAGGATTGTGTTGGTATTTTGTTATAACTTTTCATCTATGAAATCTTAGAAGCTGAAACTTGAAACATAGTCAGGAATAATTTCACTAATCATATGATTCAATTTCCATAACTTGTACTACTACATTTTAGGATATATACATGTAATCATTCGCTATATTAGTTTGCATGAAAAGTGTTTGATGAAATGTTTAAATGGTTCAATAATTAATTGCGTACAAACTGTTTGATAAAATGCCCCAATGAGTATGTTGTTTGTGGCTGGGGATAGTATTGATGTGTAATAGTATTCTTGTAGTTGATATATTCTTACTTGTATGCAAATAGTTTTCTATATTAGTTTGCATGTAAAGTTTTTGAATAAATGCTTACATGCAAATGCAATAGTATAGTAGTTGTTTGTGGAAAATGTAAAAGTATGGTAATTGTTTGAAGAAAATGTTATTTTTTCTTCAATGGGATAGTATTGTAGTATGATAATATGGATGTAGTTGATCTATGCTTATTTGCATGCAAATAGTTTGAAGATTTGCATGTAGGGAATTTGAAAGGTTGCATGCAAGGAATTTGAAAAGTTGCATGTAAGGAAATGGAAAAGTGGCATGTTTTTAGTTATTATGTTACAAGTGGAATAAGTGAAATGTTTTTGACTTAGTCTCATATAGAATGTATGAGAAATGAAAATCAATTTCTTTTCAAGTGTGGTTAAATTTAGTAGAGCTTTGGAGATCCCATTTCCATAATTGGACATTGGAGATCAGGCCATTATAGTAGCTTCCTCCTTCTACCTTAGTGTGGACCATGGATAGTAAGGGGGGTATGCTTATAGGTTATTAGTATTGGTGAATATTGATTTCAAATTAATAGACACGATGTATTGATTTTTGGAACATGTGATTGATTGTGTATGGATTATATGTCGCTTACATGTTGATTTCATGATACCTACTTACATCCTTGTATGTTAGGTTACATTTTTGAATATTTTGATTACATGAATCAGTCTTGTAAGTTGATTACAAGAATTGATCAATTATGTTCGACTACATAAATTTATGCGTAGGTGTAGTTGATTTGGCATTGCTTATGCATATTGTTGGTTGCATGTGGCAATGTGTACAATGGAGTAATGGTCGTTGTCATGCATGAGGTAATGGTTTGTGTAGGTGATATGGTCATGCATTAATGACTAGACTCTAGCTAGAATGATGTGTATATGGTTTGGTACTGATGTGTTATATGCCTATATGTAGTTTTTATGCATGTACGGTCTTGGTTTTAGTATGCATGAATAGTAGTTCAAACATGCCTTGTGAAGTCATGGTATGCAAGTTAGGTCATCATAGAGCTATTGGATGTTATGATGCTAATATGTTGGCTAAGATAGAGCAGGAGATGCAGATCATTATAATGAGGTTGCATCATTGGAATTTGGGATAAGAGCATATCATCATACAGGTATTGTATGTATGGCATGCAAATATGTAAGTTAAGGATTATTATATGCATTAGGGTTATATACATTAGGTTTATGAACATGTATTTGATGTTATGGTTACATTCATGATAGATGTTAGATGATTAGTGTGGTTAAATGCACATGTGCCAGATAGTCAAGAATGACAGTAACCTATAGTTATATGCATTGCTATTGTTGTTTTATATTAGATAACCTAATGATTATGTTGTATGTTGTTCATGAGTATGATATATAGCTTATTGTTGTTATATGATATTAACTTGATGATTAGGGTTGCTTCATTGAGATCTTGATGTTTTAATTTGGATTGGTCATATGCGTGATGGTTATGTTCATTTCCTTGAAGATATTGATGTTATATGTATTGTGTTAACTTGGTTTTACCTATGTAGATGGTTATGGTTGTGATATTCAGGTATGAACTAACATATTTGTGAGATGGTATCATACTAATCTAGATTGACTTTGCATACATGTATGAGTTTACGATGAGAACATGCTAGTTAGATATTGTTATGGATATCATGTTCTTATGAGTGCTTGAGCTGATGTGTTGTAAAGTTATATCATGCTAACTAGATTGATTGTGCAGATAAGATCACCTACCCTAAGATACATTATGGTATCAATTTCTTATGTCATATATTTGGTGCTTGACTGTTGATTATGTCATCTAGTTGATTTATTTTACATGGTATCAATGTTTGATGAATTGCTTAATATTAGTATGTGTTTAAATGATTTTGTTTTAATATGATTGTACTAAAATATATGTGTGGAGACAATTGATATGTACTTGAGTATAGTAGGTGAAATTTGTAGTATTATGACTAATGACTATGAGTTGACTATGGATTATGACATGATTGTTAGTCTTGGTAAGAATCGATTCCAAATTAATAGATATGATTATCTTAATATTTGGAACATGTGGTTGACATGTGTGAGCAGTTGCAGGGTAACATGATTGGTATTAGCATGACAAGGTAATAGTTGATGTGTCTATATAACTAACAGTTGGGTGGTATGACAGCATATAATAAGCCTCGATTCCAATAAGGTAAAAAGGTAAAAGAAAGGAATTGGTCAAGAATTCCTTTGGCTATGTTTAGAAACCCTAATTTCGAACGAATGAGTGCTTTGCACAAAAGAAGTCTTCTTAACCTTGATTTTGTCTGACATTATGTGAATATGTGTTATATTCATGAACATGCACTTGATAGGTATATTAGCTAGTCTTTAGCTACAGGTGGATCTGTTAAAGGATTGGAGTCCCTTGAGAGATGGCGTGTATGTGTTTAGTTGCAAGCAACATGCTTGGAACAATAAGATGAGGTAACTGGTGTATTATTATCCTTAATTATACATTGACAATTATGTGTTTATGGAGGCATGATGCAGGGAGTTGCATGGCAAGACATGTTTCCATGAAATCTTGAAGATGTCTCAGGTTGAGCTTTCCTTGGGAACCATGGGGATTAAGTCATGGTGTTAGTCTTGTGCTTTTGGTTTTTTTAGCTTGATTTGTGGTTTTGTTTATGTCTGGTGCAAGGCTTTGCCACTTTGTTGTAGTGTCATATCATTATGGGCTTTCATGGTCTTCTTCTTGGTTTTTTCTTGTCTTCTATTTTATTATTTTAAGTCTTGGGAATTGGTTGGGAAAGAGGAAAGTTGAAGGAGCTTGGGGAGAGTTGTGTGGTACCCAAAAGGTAATGTAAGATTCGGATGAAGCTTGGTGTATGAGAAAGGTAACGGGAAAAGGTAAAGTAAATGGATTTGAGGCATCATATGCCTTGGCTATGTTGGGAACTGTTGCTCTCAATGTTGTGCATGTGTTGCATCAATAAAAGAATTTATCTTAACCTAGACCTTATGTCATCTGGTAATTATGTTGTGATCATGATTATGTTGTTGTTTATATATGTATACATGTATGTATGCATGTCATATTTGACAGGGTGATTGTGAATCATGATTATTTTATGTTAATGTTTATATGTACATATGTATCTATGTATGATGTTGACTAATGAGATCATTATTATTTTATGGTGTATGTATGCGTACATGTATCTATATCACTATCTGACAGGGTCATCAGGAATCATTCTTGTGGATGAATGATTTCTTATGAAGGAGAATGGTATGAAGAGGTTCCTGGTCTCACAAGGAATCAAGTGGAAGAGTAGTCATGACAAATATATGAGGTCAATGTCATGTGAATATGAATTTATATGCTTTTATTATGCCTATGTTTATGTTATGACAAGTAATGTTGAAGGATACATCAATAAAGTGAAATAAGTGTGGTTTGCGACATGTTACGGTAAGCATGGATAAGACACGGGAAGCAAGGTTTCTTGGTAAGGACAGTATGGTTTTGGATGTGTGGTACTACTATTGTGCATATACTATATATGTTGTACATGTTTCATATATGATGTGTGCACATGCGGTGTTGTGTATACATTTCAAGTGTACATGTTATTTATGCAATGTTATGTATAGGATGGTACAAATAGGGTTGTGCGAATATTGCATATGGGGTGTTGTATACATATTGTACTGTCTTCATTACGTATATGCGATTTGTGTGCATATGGTGCTATGTACATGTTGGATATGTAGTAATGTGTACAAATGATGCTATGTATGTGTTGGATATGCAGTGCTATGTACAAGTGGTGTTGCGTGCATGTGGTACATTGGTACATATGGTGTGGGGTGCAAATTGTACAAGTGGCTCTGTGTGCATGTGGTGTTGTGTACACATTGTACAAGTGGCGTTGTGTGCATGTGGTGCTATGTACGTGTCATAAATATGGCATTGTGTACATGTAGTGTTGCGTACATGTCGTGTGTGTGGTACTGTGTACATGTGGTATTGTGTACGCATTGTATAATGGTGTATTCTACATGTGGCACTGTGTACACATTGTGTAGGTGGTGCCATGTACATGTGATGTTGTGCACATGTTTTGCAGGTGGTGCAGTGTATCGGTGGTACTATGTAAATGTTGTACATATGGTACTGGTGCACGTGTGGTATTGTGTGCATGTCATACATGTTGTGTTGAGGGCATGTGTTATTATGTATGTGCATCTTGTAGTCATGGCATTGTGGCATGCGTACTTGTTGTGATGTACTCTTTGTAGGTACATGCATTGGGTGGTATTTCACATCGGTTATAGATGGATGCATTGTATTGTATACACTGGGTGTAGGTATATGTGTTGTACGTCAGGTGTAGATGCATGTATTGCATGGTGTGGTATGCCGTGCGGGTGTATGTGTTTGATGCACACTATGTGTCTATGCACATGGTTGAGGAGAAGGCACTAGGTGTTTCTTGAGTGTAGCAACTAATCAAGAGTGTGTATGGGATAAAGACAAAGGCAGAAGTTAAGGATTGATGAAAGGACAAGTATCATCATTTTATTTCAATTTTATTATGCATGTGATCTATGATTCTGATTTATGATGGTTACATGTGATTTATGATTTTGATCTATGATGGTTGTGTTTGAGCTAACCTGATGTGATATCTTTATATATGTTGATTTGGTCAAATATGCTAGTTTGACTTGTTGTGACAGGAAGCGAACAAGATTGCAAATGTACCTTATTGACGAGCTACCAATGAGGTATGATGTGAATTTATTTCAATTTATTTTAAATCTAATGGAAGTTATCTACTTGGTATAGGAATGCATGAAGTGCTCAATTGGGTGGTTGAAATCGACTGCAAGAATTAGCAGCAAAGGAATTGAAACATGCAGTAGTGTGTTGGTAAAGCACTTCAGGAGCGGGGTCATTGTGGGACACTAGTACCCAATAGTGTCCAATGATTTCCATGAGCATGTTATGACTGATATGATGTGTTAAGGAAAGTATATGCCTTGGTTTTTGTATCTTCCGATGTGAGGAATCCTTACCAAGGGACGGACTGGCTGGGAAGGGGGTGCCAGTAGAACTTGGAAGCTTAGTGACTGCACGGAAGGGGTGACCAGATTCTTGGGGGACTATGTAGCAGAGAAGATAAGGTCACAGATGGATTTGCTTTGGTCATTAGCATTGCCAAATGGAATAATATGCACATTAGAAGAGTGCACCTTGGAAAAATGAGCTGGTAACTTTTCACTGAGAGGACAAGTGGCGTAGGATTATAGTGTTGGACATTGGATGCAGATTTGACTTTGCAGTGGATTCTAGACTTCTTGGGAAGGAGGTGAATCCTGGTATTACTTTGAGGGTGGAGGTGTGAGCCTCTAGATTCCCTTGTTGATTGATATGGGCATTGTATCCTTTATATTCTAGTTAAGAAAATGTGTATATGTGTATATGTGTATATCATTGTAAATACTGTAATGAGCTGTGTTATAAAGCTCCAATATGTGGTATGGTTTTTATCTGGTCATGTTGTCATGATGTTTTTCTTTTGAGCAAATGTTTCATTGTAAATACTGCAATGAGCTATGTTATAAAGCTCCATGGGTAGTACGTTTTTTTTTAGTAGTCATGTTGGTTATAGGTGTCATTGAACACTGATGATGGTGTTCCCCCCAGGGGGAGGGTTGTGTAATAGCCCTGGTAAAAATTCCATGTAATAAATGTTAAAAACAATAACCATGAATGATTGGGACACATATTCCAAGTTGAATAGTGGGAAGGACACCCTGGGGCTGTTCATTTGGTTGTTTATGTCTAAGGAAATTGGCAAAGGCAATGGCTAAGGCATTAAAGAGGCAAAATGGTATTTTGGCACATTTATTTATGAAAATAATGGAAATTAGGAGAAAAGGAAGGTGAAAGGTCACATTTTGTATGCGAGGAGGAAATTGAAGGAAAATAATGGAAAATGAAGAAAATAGAGGCCTCAATAATAAAAATTCTTATGAGGATTAGGGGGCAAGACTTGGTTAGTTTAGCTTTGGAGCTCTCTCATTATTCTCTCTCTCTCATACTCTTGGTTACTTAGAGTTTTCTTGGAGCACTCTTGAAGGGTGTGGCATACTTGGATTCTTGGAGCAAGAAGGCAAAGGAAGAGCAGGAAAGCGCAAGAAGGCATTGACATCAGTAGCTACATCATATTTTCTTGTAGGTACCGAGTTGCATGTATGATTCCTTCACTAGTTTTGGCATGCATGGCACATGCATGTGGTTTCTTGGTTATGATCTATCATTGGCATGGAGGATGGCCATGATTGACAGTGGATTGCCTAGCCTTGCCATTTCCTGGATAGCCATGATGATTGTGGGTTTGCTTTCATTTCTTTGTTTTAGTTGGTTCTTAGTCTTCCATAGCTTGGGTTGAGTTACTAGTCCTGGAACCCTTGGTTGGACAAATGCTCTGGAAGCCCTGTATAAGTTGTGGGTTGAGTTACTAGTTCTGGAAGCCTTGGTTGGACA